>JALLPD010002497.1:0-10096 GCA_036940065.1 Cyclotella cf. meneghiniana
CTTTAACACAAAACATACTAGTTTCTACAGCAAACATACATGCTGAATTTCATTTTATATGATAAAAGCATGAGGAATGAAATTCTCCAGTCCTAAGTTTTAATCAGTTAAAATGACTCATAATTTTCAATCTTCAATTATTCAGAAGCTATTCTTATCTACCATTTGGCTTAGGTCAGATCCATGCTGGGAGCTTGTCAAACGAATCAAGTTGATTTATTCTTTTTTGCAACCCAAAAGTAGAAGATCCTCATAATGTTATTGGATAAACAGTAACAGTAGTTAATGATTTTAGATCATAATGTTCATCTTTATATAAACCTTCATTCACTTTCCACATATTTTTTCATCTCTGAGTTTAATAGTTCTCTATCCAGCATAAGTCATCTTCTGATCCTCCTTAAGTTCACCAGAAAACAATAGATTCTGATGAATGATCCTAGAAATTTAATTATTTCCTGACTGGCTGCTTGTTGTACCTAGTTTGCTCAAAAGGTTCTTGGCAAAAAAACTAAAATACAAAACTACTGTTGAGTTTACATTGACATGCTCTCCTTGTTTGAAGCACTTGTTCTAAAAATTTCAGATAAGTAACATGAAAGCTGCAAAAAGCTTGCAGCGGCTGCTAGCAACTCTTTTGTATAGTTTCCAACTAAACCATGGTTTTTGTCAATGTGAAAAATGAGATTTAATTGCTGTAATTGCTATTGGCTTTTCACTATTGACCAAACTAGGTAAATCACAGCTTTGCAGTAAGTTGTAACAGAAGATAACCATACCTCTTGTTGTATATGGTAGGGTGATGAATAGCACATAATATTTTTTTAAGACACAAGAAGAATGGTTCAAAAACTGAGAAGCCACTTCATTGAATGACAACGCTCTAGAGCCCTCAACATTTTAAACTGACGAGAGGCAATCATCATCAGTATCGATTGTGGCTCTTATTTTTTATAATAGGAATAGTATTCATCTATTGGGATGTACCCATACAAGTGTCCCTTTTCATGGCAGTCTTCCGTTAATGTCATTGGGAAATCAGAATAATTGAACGTCACCATGTCCTCACAACAATCCTCTATCCACTGCCAAAACTACTCGGCGATGCAATCGGTGCAATGTCCCCTTTGTCGCTGAGCAAGAAAACCGCAACCATAATTTTAAAAACAACCCATGTATTATGAATTCTTCAGTAAATATGTGGATGATGGATTCTAGAACTATTTGTATTGTCTTCCACGAAGAAAACATACCGACTGGCAGCGGTTTTGATTCTCAAATATCTTTTTGTCGGTTTATCCTTTTTTGTTGTCGCTGTTATCTATTCCATTGCATGAAGCCCCGTGTTGATTTTACATTATTCTTTGATGACATACCGCCCTTCTTCAGCAGCTCTTGACGAACAATATTACCAGAAGAGCAGATTTCTTCTTCTTCCCGTTCCGACTTTCACTTACCGAAACAACGAACATAACATTGTCTGAAGAAATA
Organism: Cyclotella cf. meneghiniana; assembly: GCA_036940065.1. Classification (NCBI taxonomy): domain Eukaryota; phylum Bacillariophyta; class Thalassiosirophyceae; order Thalassiosirales; family Thalassiosiraceae; genus Cyclotella; species Cyclotella cf. meneghiniana. The sequence goes on from JALLPD010002497.1 coordinate 1,492, forward strand.
GAGAGAATAAAACACGTCTCTGTTTTGCAGGGATGGGTGTGATCACACCATAGCAAGCTTGTATAATTCAGGTTTTTGTGATTCAGTTGATACTGGACCGACAGAACAAATATTTGCTTGGACCAATGCTCAAAAATTGTGGCCGAGACATTTACGTGGTACTTTCCCTTTCATCAAAGATATGGTCCCAAGTGTGGCCCTTTACCAGAAGAGCAGATTTCTTCTTCGTCCCCACTTTCACTTACCAAAACAGCAAACACAACATTGTCATTGAAGAAATAGAGAGAATAACAACACGTCTCTGTTTCGCAGGGGTGGGCGTGATCACACCATAACAAGCTTGTAAATTAAGGTGTTTGTGATTCAGTTGATAAATGGACCGACAGAACAAAATATTTGCTCGGACCAATGCTCAAAAATTGTGGCCGAGACATTTAGGTGGTACTTTCCCTTTCATCAAAGATATGGTCCCAAGTGTTGCCCATACTAGCATCGAAAATACATTTGCTGTTCCCTACGTCTCGATGGCGCTTAGCTTCACCAGTGATATCCATCGCATGTGGCCACACCTGTATATGATTGTGGTAAATACACATTGTCCGCCTTACAGAAAAGGTATCGGATCGTAGTTTCCTGAATATGCAACGAATCAAGATTCACATACCACGAGTACACAAAATAGAACCTGACTATTTAATCAACCGTTATTTTTGGTCGTCTCTAAATGATAGCAGTCGTTCAATAATCCTACACGCAGAGAAGGTTGTGGTTTCATGCAATCTCTGAACCATGTGTCAAAACAATTCGCGACCTTGATTACTTCATGCCAATGAATAAGCAAGAAGAGAGTCAGTACCAGTCTCACCCCTGCATAATTTACCAAAATCCATTAATAACATTTTTGCTTTGGGCCTCGACCTTGCACCTTCCTTCGCAAGATCGCAGAGGAGCTTAGCGACTGTCATGGCAATATCTGGAGTAAGACTTTGACTGTTTCCAACAATGGAGTCATCATTCATGGCAGCATAAAGCCAGCGGTGTAGCAGAGGACTTTCGCCCGTCACCGGTGAACCTTCTGTTACATGTAGCATTACAGAAAGTAGGCAATCGGAAAAACTAGGCCACAGAATCTGAGGCCCCAACATGCCCATGAAACAAGACTTTATCATGATTTCACCATGCTGTATAAGGAGGTTGTCAATGCTGCTGGCGGACTGCTCCAACATTGCAATTTTCGGTCCAGTGAGCCGAATGTGTTTCCAACCAATCAACTGATAAAGGTAAATTAACGACGACCTAGTGCTCTCGATTTCACCTTGACATTCCGTTAAGCAAGCGACGCCAAAAGAAAATAAAGAAGCAAATTCAGGGCACTGGCATAGTGCTCCAGGACAAAACAACAAGTATCTTTGGGCCATATTAAACAAAGCCGAGACAACTTGAGGGCACTCATTCGGCCTCTTTGTTTGGGTGACGTATATAAATGTGCACTGGCATAAGTGCGCCAACAGCTGATTGAACATGAAGTCCTTGGCATGGTCATCAAACCCTGCTGCAACTGCAATGTCTGATTGTTCGGATCCAAACGATTCCACCGCCACAGATACATAGTCCAAGGCAGCAGGGCAGAAAGTTTCTTCGTACGCTCGAACCACGAACGAGACGAGATCTTTGAAGTAACTCCCAATGAGGGTTGGGACAACAATCAACAGCTGGCTATGCACCTCTAGCAATCCAGCTAAAACCAGTTCATTGGAGCGACAACAAGCTTGCGAAGCAATATCATTGAGTACCGGCCAAGCTGAATTCAGCACATCTGATAACACATGTGGCTCTCCTTCTTTGGGTGATACAACATCACAGAATCGAATAAATTCACGCAGCACACCTAAACAAGCAGCTAAAACTTTACTTGCCGCATCCGATTGACTAGCCGCCAGGCCACTACCTTCGACTGTAGATACCGCGACCATGGAATCGAGCTCAACACGCGACCGTTGAATAGTCGTCTCCGCAATAGCAGAAAGAATGACACGAGATTGAGATTGATCTCCAAGCTGAACCGTCAATCTGGAACATCCCTCTGCCACGCCTGCCATAACTTTAGGATTTCCTCCGGATAATGCCGCGTTCATACATTGTACCAGCACTGAGCGGATTTGGTGGTAGAATAAGGGATCTGCTCCAGGAGAGGACGTTGCTTTTCCAAGTTTCGAAGCCGCGACAATGAGGACAAGACGTACACCCCTGCCCGCTGCTTCCTCTACGCAAGGTTTCGACATAGCAAAGGTCAAATAGTTCACCATCTCTAAAATTGATGGGGCCTCACAGGTTATACTCCACACTACAGAATACGAACCAAGGAAATTCGCTATTCCACATAGAACTAAGGGGTGTTGATTTGCAGTAGATGCTGAACCTCCCTCGCAGAGACTGGCAACCATGTTAGTCAAACCCGTAGCAGTCACGCCTCCGTCCAACGAAGCGGGACTGTCCCTGCCACTCCTGAGGGTATTTTGAGCCGATTTGACCCGAGCACACGCCTCTCGCGCCACAGCACAAAGGCAAAACAATGCCGACTCCACAATTTCCCATCCGGCATGAATATTAGTCGCGCTGCTTTTCTCGGTAGTGCTAATGATGACATTGGATAGAGTTTCCAGGTAATAAGAACGCAACAATTCATAGGCAACAATCAAAACGTCTGCAGATAACCTTCTCATTTCCTCGAAATCCGCCGATTCAACTTCTAGTTCTTCGTCCCATGAAACAAACGTGGGAGGATAAGCCACACGATTCAATATAACCTCGACTAATCTCCTATACAATGGCTGAACGAGATTCGGATGTCGTCCTGAGATTGGCACATCTTGCAATGCCAACCAAACCTCAAATACGGGCACTGCTGCATTGTGCACTTCGTGTGATTGTAGCTCCAATAACAATTCAAAGAGTTCCGAACATCCCGGAAGTTGACATTGGGCTATTTCCTCCATCTCTTCTCGTGCAAGTGTCGAAGATAACGTGGATATTGATATAATGGTGTCGTCCCATTGTTGAGATTGAGATATTTTCAATGCCCCCGTGAGAAATTGTGTGGTTTGAATTGATGCTAATAGGAAAGAAACTGCCATTCGTCTCGCTTCTGTTCCATAATCAGAGGTGTTTGCAACACATGCTGTCAATGCACGGGCGGATTGAGTGATGGCTTCTTGAGCATAGTTGGCACCAGACCATTGCTTTTGTTGGAGCTGGGATGATAGTAATGCTACCAGCTGAGAGAGAACGGAATTCGTAGCACTTCCGTTATCGTGTATACGCGAGAGTGTTACAGACTTGCTCTCCTCTGTCCACTTGGTAAGGGCAGTCAATGTCAGACACAACAAAGAATCATGTTTTTCTCCACAACCCTCTATGGAAACATTTTGCGCCAACTGCAATGTCTCCAAAGCAGCAGAGGTAGGGTTCATTGAATGACTAGGCAGAATCAAGAACGATTCAATCTCGGCACATGTCAAATCTGTCCTGGACTGAACTTCTCCGGGTATATCTGACAAAACTTTCAAGGACACCATGGGAGAAAAAGTCATAGTGCTATTTTGATTGCTAGCTGCAATTCCTAAACCAGATGCAATGGACGATCTGCACATTCGAATTATTTCCATCACTCCCTCATTTGGAAACTGTGGATCCGATGAAGAACGAACCGCCACTGCCGCCAGAGCCGTTGACAAGGCCGACAACAACATCCTATCAACGTGTTGTTCCTCTCTAGAGCAGCCCGCCAGTGCAGAAATCAACTCTTCATACAACTCACGTGACATTAACGGGTGTTGCTTAATCAAACGGAGGTATTCACGACGAATCTTGTTGGATAAAAGAGTAAGAATGAGCAACTTTGCCCCAATTGCCTCGTGACGAATTTGATTTTCGAAACTCGCCGTCATGGCTTGCTGCTTCAACGAGGAAGTGGCATATGCAATCTTTTCCACGATGTTGTATTCGAACGATGAAGAATTCGAACGATCGGATCCCCATTCCCCACTACTGCTTGCGGTGGGATTGAGAGAGAATGATTTCAAAATGTTAATGTACGCCTGCCAAACGGCGGGATCCGAAGTGGACGTCCATTGTTCTAGTGAGGAGGAGGCATCGGATCGTTCTTTGGGAGTGGAGGTGGGACGAGTTGTTAGTAGGGCGGCGTGGATTATGTGGTGTTCTAGCGGGGGGTTGGGGGGTGTTTCTGCCATGATCTGTTGTTAATTAACGGATGTCAGAATACCCGGTGATCCGCAGTGACAGCATTACAATACCTCGGCGAGGATGCAGGGCTTATGCAGGAGGAAACAGGAGGAAACGACCACAGACGACCCAGCGAGGAGATTCTTTGAGATTCAAGTATGTAAAATACGGTGTATTGTACGAACAAGAAGTAAATACGATAGTACACGACCTCGCAAGGTAGATAGAAATACGTATTTTGCTGGAGCTATGGTACCATACATTGCCTCTAGAGAGGTAGTACCATACTTTACCAGGACAAGTGTTTCCCGCCAAAAGTGAACATGGCATCCTTTTCCCGCCTTTTTCCCGCTGTGTATGGTGTATTTTGAGGACCGTACTGTATGGTATGGCATTGTACATGGGCGCTTTTATGCCTTTAGGAAAGCGGTACCCAGAAGCAATGCGATACCATCCACGGAACAACATCGTGATCTCACCATCATCGCAGATCGCAGACGTGCTTGGCTCCTGGTTTTGACTCAATAATGAGCATCATGCCAAAAATAAACAAGAAGAAATCATAAAAGTTGACCTCAACATGGGTGAAAACGAAAAATCGTCCGAAGAGCCTCCCACCAGTGCAGATTCGAAAGAGGGAAACGGCTCACAAACACCCTTCTTGCGAAGTAAAGTCGACGATAATGCAGCACTCGCATATTCCAAACCGTCCGTTGGAAAACTGTTTCATTTGATGGATAGGCCGGAAAAACTGATGCAAGTCGTCTCATTCATCTTGATGATTGGATCAGAAGCGGCCAATCTCATCACTCCGTTAATTGTTGCAAATGCCTATGACGTACTTGTCGATCCTACCATATCCAATGACGAGGAGAGGATGTCAGATATAAGTTACTACATGATTCTTGCAATAATTATCGCTATCGCTGGGATCATTGCAGGGTTTTTGCGTGTGACGATTCAAGGCTTTGTTGGGGAGAGAGTTGTTGCCCGGCTTCGGTGTAGGTTGTATAAACAAATTCTCAAGCAAGGTGAGATTCATAAAAATGGGAGGTGACACTATTCCAGTACGATTCTATTACTAACTTGCTTAATTTCTTCGATATTCATTTGATGCTTTTTGATGCTTAATGCAGAGATTGCTTTCTTTGATGAGCACAAAAGTGGTGAACTCGTTTCAAGATTGGGTAGTGATACGACACTGCTGCAATCAGTAGTGTCTCAAAGTTTACCTGACTTTTTTGCACAGACAATGACGGCAACCACAGCAATTATACTCATGTTCTATCTGTCAGTGAAATTAGCTGGCCTGGCATTAGGGGGCGTCTTGTTAATATTTCTACTATCAGCACCAATGGGGAAACAATTGGGCCAGTTGTCGAAGCAATATCAAGATATTTTGGGCCAGGCGCAGACGTATTCTACCGAGGCAATCGGGAGTATGCGTACAGTACAAGCCTTTGCGGCCGAGAGAAAAGAAGAAACAAGGTACAACAATAAAATTGGAAATCCAGATAAAATTCCCTTGTGGTGGCCCCCAAAAGAAAGAACAACTTATCGAGTTGGTTTCTTCAAATCCATGGTGCAGTCGGGATTCTTCTCTTTTGTCTTTGGTGCAGGATTTGGATTCCTTAATGTCACTCTGTGGTATGGCTTCTACCTCGTACTGAAAGATGAGATGACTCTAGGAAAGCTTACTGCATTCAATTCTTACATTATTTCTATTGGGTTCGCGATGGGTCAGATGGCTGGGAGTATAGCTAAGGTTTTTGAAGGATTGGGAGCAAGCGGGCGGGTATTTCATCTTCTGGAACGTGTACCGCAAATACCAAAGCCCCCACCATCAGACGGGGCAAATCGAGATGATATCATCAAGCCCAAGACTATGGTAGGTCATGTAAAGTTCGAAGGTGTTTCTTTCAGCTACCCATCGAGACCCGACCAACCGGTGTTAGAAGATGTGACTCTCACAATTCCTGCAAACACCACGACAGCCTTGGTCGGCAGTTCTGGGGCAGGAAAATCGACAATTGTTAGTCTTTTACAGCGATTTTATGACATCACCAAGGGGAAAATCACAATCGATGGCTATGACCTCCAAAGCTTAGACTTGGTATGGTTGCGTCAACACATTGGATATGTTCAACAAGAGCCAACCTTGTTCGGATTGACTGTACGTGAGAACATGCTCTATGGAGTCGAACGAGATATTACACAGGAGGAACTTGAGGCAGCATCCAAGGATGCTCATGCACACGATTTCATCGCGGACATGCCTGAGGGGTATGATACACTTGTTGGTGAGCGAGGTGTCAAATTATCCGGAGGCCAAAAACAAAGAGTGGCAATTGCTCGAGCACTTCTGACAAATTGCCGCATCTTACTGTTGGACGAAGCCACTGTAAGTTGACTTGTCGACAATTTTACCAGGAATGATCGTACATTCCTCAGTCATATATATTTTATTGCTCCTTCTTTTCAGTCGGCTCTGGATGCTGAATCTGAGCACTTGGTACAGCAAGCAATTGACAAAGCTGTGGTGGGCAGAACTGTCATTGTCGTGGCTCACAGACTTTCTACTATCAGGCAAGCTGACCAGATTGTTGTCATGGATAATCATAGAGTGGTGGATGTTGGTGTGCACGATGAGTTGCTTGAGAAATGCTCCAAGTACCAAGATTTAATCAAAAGGCAAAGCATTATGATGCGAAATATATCTCAACGTGGGCTGAAGATGTTACTTCCTGGCGCGATAGATGAAGAAGTGGAGGATGCCTAAACGTTATGACTTTGCAAATTTGTTTTTCGATGTAAAAGTCGGTCGTTCCTAGTCCCGCCAAAACACAAGAGACACTCATCTCCATTCGAATAAAAGTTGCAAACCTGTAGGCTACTCACTCTGTCGGTTTGATATTGACGACATTAATATGTGGTATCGCAAACAGAGAAGACTCTATGACCACACTTGACTTCATGTTGCTTTGAACTAACATTACAATACACACTGGGGCACATGCAGTCTAACTTCCTAATAGTTAAGCATTAGAGCCAAGTGACAGCTGCATTATATACTGCCAAGATAGAGAAGTTAACCCCGAAGAGACAAAGTCAATATATTGGGTCAATCATTTTCAAATCTGGTGTTGTATTTTAATATACTTTTCAGACAATAAAACACTAACATCTGAAGGGTGAATCTCATTCATATTATTTCAATCCCAAGGAGTGTTCATCTCTACTTAGGAACCATAGCATAATTTTTTCAATACACGAGATAAGTTATTAATTTTTAGGATATGAACTTGGTATTGCCAGTCTTCAACACTGGTGGAAAATCATTGTGTTTGGTTGTCACTGATCTGTGAGGAAAGATAAAGCACACAAATGTAATGAAGACTACACATGAGAACTAAAGCATGATGTAAAGTTTAGCTACAACCTTATGAGTCTAGCATAATTGGCAGGGTTGAAGCACCACCCGAGTTTGAGCATCAAAAAAGTTTCAGCAGGGACATTATTGTCTCAAGTGTCATGCAATGTTTGGCTACATTCAACATCACAGCAGCACTCACATTGAAAAGTTCTTTGTAGCAATGTCCATCAAGCAATAGCTATGGTGATGAACAACTAAACAATCATTTGAGCTTGTAGTTTCACTGTATTAACTATGACAGAAGTGACATGGAGGAGTAATCTGGATAAAAAGACTTAGTTGCCTTTCTTTGAAGTTTGGGCACCTGTGTCAAAAAGGCACTGTTGTCATGAGATATGAATGAAATGGATGTCAAAATGCAGTGCTACTTAAGCTCCTGCAATTACTACATTTCTTTTGTCTTCACAATCAAGGCAAGAAGAAGGTATTCAGTGGATGCAATATTACTAAATTGCATGTTTTGGGCTCCTGATAGTGCTACCAACTTGCCCAGAATTTGGATATCTTTGTAGCAAACTAAAGCACTTGCAAAAAAATCTGGAAATTCAGCAGCATCTGAAGGTTCAAAACAAAATGCACATTATGTCAATGATGGAAAGTCTACCAGATATAATTCCAAGTGCTTGCTGCAACATACACAGTCTTGGTCACAGTTGCTTGTGACTCTACTTTATACTTTGAATCAACAAGCCTGGGTTGGTGTCATATGCATCTTAAGGCAAGTCACCATTCTCATCTTAGACCATTTGCAGCCAACTGGGTGGAATGTCTTGGCTATTATGCCAAATAGCCCAAGATATGTTTCTGCGCTAAAAAAACTTGCTTAGCCCAAGGTCATTACGTCGTCGAATGGGCTAATGTTATTGCACTTAATAAAAGTATAGCCCTTAATTTCTATGTCCACATATGGGCTCTTGTTGCATTTGCTTG
>JALLPD010002498.1:0-10093 GCA_036940065.1 Cyclotella cf. meneghiniana
ATCGCTCGTGACGTCACAGAAAGTTCGCTAAAAAAAGTAAAAATAACAGGAATAGGGACGTCACGTATTCCTGTTATTCACCTATATGTAATAAGAGATGCCCTTAAATGCAAAAATCTGTGTAAATACAATAATTTCACGGGTATTTATTTCACCATAAAGACTGTGAACTCATAAGGCAAATCTTGTAGTAACCATGGCGCCTCGCCCACTATGCAAACTCTCCATCTTAATCACCCTCCTCATCCACTTCTTAACCCTCTCCACATCCGCCCCTCAGCCAATCAAATGCGCCTCTAACGCTTGGTTTGCAACTTCCCCCCAATCACTCCAAACAATACCCGCAGATAAAATCAACGACGACTACTGCGATTGCCCCTTCGATGGACTGGACGAACCCGAAACTGGCGCTTGTGCCGGTTCTGTGGATGGCATGTGGGCTGGTCTCGGTAGAGTGAAGGCGGAAGAGGGAGAGCGCTCTTTCTTCGCGTGTTCGCAGCAGCCCTCTCTTCGTCTGCCGTTATCGCGTGTCAACGACGGGATCTGCGATTGTTGCGATGGGGCCGACGAGAGAGGATCAGAGAAATGCGGGGATAATTGCGAACAAGTGCTTGCTGCCGAGAGGGCGGCAAGGAAAAAGCTTCAGGAAGATTATGAAGTGGGATCAAAAGTCCGGACTGAGTCGATTTCGCAGTACCAGAAGTGGATGACGGAGGCGCTGGACAAGTTGCAGATGTTGAAGGATGTGGAGCTTGCAAAGGTCGAACACGAAAGAGATCACATAGAACAAGCATTGAAGTATGAAAAGATCGCCTTTTCGAAAAAGTGGATGCATCTAGTCAACGAAGTTATTCCGACTTTAGAACCGCTGACGTCGATTTTTGGCGGAACTAAGAGCAGTTCAAGCAATGAGCACATGACGGTCGACGATTTGGCGTCGTTCATCATATCGCTTTGTTGGTTGTCTGGAGAATCTTCTGTTGACAACTTTGCCAATGCTAGATGTGTCCCGTTTGATAGAGCTAGCGTAGACGTGGGCATATTGTGGGATCATTCGGAAATTCATGAGGACGGGAACTCGTTGCCACCTTACCATCATGTTGACAAGGAAAACGATCAATCGCTTATGGAATATGCAGAAAAGATCATTTCACGCTTGAGCGGAAACGATACTGCAGAGTGGTCCCATTCAAGTAAAAGACATAAACACAAACAGGCGAGGAGACATAGAAATCATGACCTTGACGACGATGCATATGATGAGATGGAAGATATCAGTGATGATTATTATGCTGAATTCGACGAAACCGACGAATCTTCTCACGATGAATCGAATGACAGAGAGAGTGAACAAGTTAATGATGTCAATGAACAAGACCACATATCTTTGGATGACACAGTGAAGACTTCGCTCGAAAATCTTCAGCTTTCATATACTCGCAATTTATTTAAAGATCAAGCGGCCATGCTGTTAAAGCTAACACCGCCCGCTGATACAGATGAAGATATTGAGCATGGCGACGAAGGAGCCTCCAGAGAACAGGAGGTGGACGAAAGTGAAGAGAAAGAAGACGGAAGCAAAGGCATTGACCCAGTCGCTATTAACATGGCAAAATCTACTATCAACAAGCGACTCTCAAACATCAATCGGGGAGAAGAATCCGCCAAATTTGCTGCGCGTCATATTATAGCTCTGATGAATAATCGTCCTGGAAATTCTCCTTCTCTTCTAGATGACATACGAAGTTTGGCCATGATGATCGTTTACCACAGTCAAATTTGTACTGATGACATATCTGAACTTATTTACACAACATCTAGTGTCTTCCGCGGCGATAAAGAAAATGATCCATCGACGTGCCCAATGTCCTCGCCTTGGGAAAGCATGTGCCCTCCTCGAACAGTCACTCTGCAGGATGGCACAACCTTCCCATCCAAATTAATTGTTGATGCAGCCAATCGAAGATGCCAAGAAAGAGCGGACGCAATGACTGGAGTGTGTACAGCACAAGAAGAGCTGGACGTGAACGATTTTCCAACAGCTGTTCCCGAAGGTTATTATTACTACTATTCACCCAAATCGCGGGAATCTTCCGACGAGGCCAATTCTTTATTCTTGGCCATGACTTCTTTGTTCCAAATGCCCACGAGTCTATCAAGCGTGATCGATGGAATGCAGAAGCTGGATCAGACGCTAAATTCACTGCGCAAGGAAGTAGTCACACTTGAGAGTGACATAGGACGCAACGATAGCTTGAAGTTTGGACTCGATGGAGAACTCTTCCTCCTTCGCGACACCTGCCATAAAGTAGAATCTGGAAAGTACGAGTATGAAGTATGCATCTTCGGAAAAGCAACACAACGTGATGCTGGCCAAACAAGTGGCGGGACGAATCTTGGCAATTGGCAAAAAATTGAAGTGGAAGACGGGGTTAGAACCATGAAATGGACTGGTGGGACCAAGTGCTGGAATGGGCCACATAGATCAGCAGAAGTGATTGTGACGTGTGGTGGATTCGTCACGAAACTCTTGACAGCTGACGAGCCTGAGACGTGTCGCTATGTGTTCACAATGGAAAGTCCAATTGCTTGTGATGATCACTTCAAGTCGACGAATAGACTTTAATTCTACTTTTACGCTACTGTTTCGTGTTTGTTTTGTTTGATGTCTACATGTGCTGATGGCATTTGCACTTTACCTGATGCACGAAAGGAGAGACCGACATATGGATTCCAGTTCACTACGTACTGCAATTTTTACCAATACTCCATCGTTTTGCAGCAGAAGCTGTGCTCTTGCAAGAACCGTATGACCGCCAACATATGTCCCACTCAAATGAAGCATGTGCGCTGTTGAAGTTCTGACTTGGTTTGTGCCATCACACGTCACCATCCCTAGAGAACACAGTAATTCAGGTACCGCTTTGCCAACATCACTGAACTGCAACAGAAACTTCTCTTTCGCTTCATTTTTCAACAAGTTGTTCCACTCTTCTCCAAAATCAACAACCAATGATTTTGCCATGAAGTCTGCAGGCCCAATAATCAAATCTTCCAAAGTGTACTCCTCTTCATATCCACTGCTTAGTGGCTCGTTTGATTCTGGATCCATCTCAAACGCAACAAAATGAAGTTGGCAGGAAAGTGTCACTGGGAAAATATCCTCACTCTTTCGGTGAAGAACGCAGAAGCAAGACACTGTGTCGCCGTATGAAATCTTATCTGCGGGTATGTCGCCGATGATTTCATATAGGTCAGAATCAATATCAACTGAAATTACAGCTTGTCTCATCATCTGACATTCAACCGTGTTATGAATCGAAAACTGAAGTATTACATGATGGTCCAGAATATGTTTCGTACACCTCACAACATATTCGGTTTCCTCTTCAGTCATGGCAATCGACTGTGACGATCTGAAAACTCTGCCAAACCCAGAGAGCTCGGGGATCGCGTAGACAGCACCTGCGGGATCCCTTACATTAATATTGGAGGGCCCATTGGCTTTCAGTGAGACACCGGGAGCAGTGCTGGATCCTTGGCCATTCGAATTTTCCGTTAAATGCAAGCAAGATAATGTCAATGCCTCATCAGAATACATCACACCCGGAACTGCATTGTATGCTTCAATTGACCGCTTCAACTGATCGAAACCGACAGGTAGCTCCAACAAAAAAGCGTATGCTGCTAAGTCTCCGTCTGCAGGGACATTAGGAGGTAACTCGTCGAATTTTGCTTCAATGTCTGGTGGTTTGTATGGATTCGCTTCAATGGCTTTCTCAAGTAACTTTACTGCGATGGACGAGCGATCTCTCACTTCGTCATTTTCGTCCATACATGAAATTCGCAGTAATGGCAGTATTGATAGTCGAAGACTTGGGCACGAAGATGCAAACAATACAAGTGTTGATACTGCAGCAGCTCGCACAATAGCATTATCCAGCATGATGCGATTGTACAGAAAACGAATATATCGTGATGGATATTGTGAAGATGAGGGCCCAAATTTTCCAATAATGTGCATTATTTTGGTAGATAGCATGGAGTATTCACAATCTTCAATATATTCACACAAATGAGCCAGGCACAATTCAGATGCTTCCGGAAATTGCTGCATCAGTGAAGTAATACAGTTGACGATTGAATGTTTAAACTCGAAGGTTCCCTCTCTGCTCAAGAAGGAAGACAGTGACCTCAAAATGCTTTGATACTTTGAAGGGTATTGTATACACATGTCACGTAAAATAGAGACCAACGAAATCTTCTCCTCTTCTGGGATTGCCTCTACGATTGAGTCTAGCTTCAACATCAAACGATCAAGTACCTGTTCATTGCCTGTTTTTAACAATGTTCCTACGGCCATGGTCGCAATTTGCTTGTTTGAATCTTCTACGCATTTCTCCAGGCCTTCGTTACATCGAGCTACGGCTCTTGGATGGTGGTTTGCTGTCGCTGACAACGTTTTGACTGCTGCAATTCGTGACTTCGACCGATCTGAAATTAGCATTTTCTGCAAGCAATCGATTGCGTGGACAAGGTTTTGCGCCTCGACTGTATGAAATGAAGATATTGTTCTCGCAGCCTCAAATGATATCAAGTCTTCCGAATGTGAAAGGCTCGCTTCAAGAAATTCGAATCCTAATTTGCATAGAGACGAGACTTCTCTGATATCCACTAAGCTACCGACAGCTGACAATTCTTCGCGAATCAATTCACCACATGCTCTAATCAGTATCACAAGTGCCAACGGGCTTTTAAGCCCTTTCCCGGCATGTCCACTGAACTGCTGCACCAATTTGCATATACCTAAACGATCTTTGCCCTTCATTTGAACCAGTAACCTCATAGCATTCATTTGAACCATTTCATGCTTCTTGGAACTCTTTCTTAAAAGGGCTTCACGCACTTCTCCAACCCATCGTTTGATGATGACTTTGTTTTCAGATGAACGGGTAAACCAATGGGATGCTGCAACTAGTGCCGAATTGCTTACTCGCGGGTCATTATCCACTATAGCTTGCTTGATGTATCGTTCTATACTACCTAACATGGAAGAATCTATGATATTGACCAAGGCGCGAATAGCATTGGAACGGTACAACCCGATATTGCTCGTCATATCCTTTGTTAAACAGGAAGTGACAATAATGACATCACTCGGATCACATAGAGGGATGATTTCTTTAATAAACAAGTACACCAACCGTCTCAAAGAGGTATCAGATGAGACGAATAACTTAGTTGCCGCGAAAAAGAGATCCGTTGCTTCTACTTGTGTGAGTGTAGATGCTTGAGATGTCGCGGGATTATTTTGGATATAGAGTATCTTTGCTAATATTGTGCAGCATTTGCGTGGTTTGCGGCGAACAATTTCAGAGTCGTGAAATATTCTATCCAACGTAAACAATAGCTGAGAACAAGGGGGACTATGTGCTTGTGCAAATGTTTCAATTACGAGGGTCGCTGTCCTTACCTAGCGTCTTGTAGAACGCGTGACTTTTCAAGATGAGCTGTGTAAGCGAAACACGAGAGGTGAATACTCGCCAACTTCCGGGAGGGAATAATTTTGAACAGCAGTTAGCACTCACCGTATGGATGAAAGCTTGTCTCGTCTTCGTCTTTCGTCTTGACGCCTAGGTCCTCCGCGATGTCGTTAAACAACTGCTCCATATCGCCCTGGTCTAAGGACTGCCTTGATTTCGCTCGCTCCTTGTTGATGTGGTAAAGAAAGAAAATAATATCTGATGCTCTCGTTCTTATGTGATGATCGGTGATGAAAATCCACGGCGGGATGTTCCGGGGCCAAAGACAGCGAGCGGGTTTGGAGTGGTCTATTCCGGGTCCTAATTTCGTCTGACCGTCATGACATCTTTGTTTCCATCTGTCACCTACCTATCGTGAGGCCAAGAAAAATACCTTTCATTAATGAAATATAATTGATGGAATTCTATGGGTTGAATTAGATTGGTGATATCGATATATTACCACTTTAAGGCAGTCCAAGATTTGCCTCTCGATATTTTTTGATTCCCTTTTATCAATAACGTCTCTGCTGAAACAACCGCCCCATCATCACGTGATCGGTGCCCATTGTTTTATTATTTCACATTTGCAAGCAGCAAATCAAACAAAGCTGCGTAGAAGACAGCTGTGTTGGAGGTGTCTTTGGCTAGTTGCTGTGTTGAGGTCGTTGAGAGGGCAGGTTGGATAGCGTTTCCATTTCTTCATCTAGCCCGGACTATTTCAAATCCTGTTTGTTGGGGTCCCATATCGAGTCATCGAATCTTAGTAAAAGCCATGTCGGAAGCCAAAAAGGACGCCCCCAAAGAGAAGGCCGAAGCCGCCGCCCCACCCAAGGAATCTAACGGATCCACACCCGCCGCCCCCACCGCTGATTCAGCTGAGGCAGGCGAAGGCGAAGTGACCACTGGTCCGAAGGTGTCCAAGGAGACCAAAAAGGATTCCCGCCGTCACAACCCCTACAACAAGAAGACCGAGGACAAGGACGCCGCCCAAGGGGTCGACGCCAACAACACCCGAGTTTACGTCGGAAACCTATCGTGGTCCACTGGGTGGCGTGATCTCAAAGACCACATGAAAGCCGCGGGGGATGTCGTTCGTGCCGACGTCCTTTCCTCGTACGACGGACGAAGCAAGGGATGTGGCATTGTCGAGTACGCTTCGGCAGAGGAGGCCCGAAAGGCCGTTGAGGAATTGAACAACACCGAGTTGATGGGGAGACAGATCTTTGTTCGAGAGGACAGGGAGAGTGCCAACACCGCTGGTGGTGGAGAGGATGGGCAGTCCAAGAGGGTGTATGTAGGCAATCTCTCGTGGGATGTGGCATGGCAGGACCTCAAGGATCATATGCGCACTGCGGGAGATGTGCAGTATGCTGAGGTCATGACGGATCATGATGGTAGGTCGAAGGGATGTGGTATTGTGGAGTTCACCACCGCTGAAGGAGCGAAAGAGGCCATTGAAAAGTTGACCGACACTGAGTTGAAGGGGAGGATGATTTTTGTGAGGGAGGACAGGGAGCAGGGTGGCGGTGGAGGAGGAGGAGGTGGACATCATCATGGTGGTGGGGGTGGTTGGCATCATTCTGGTGGTAGGGGCCATCATGGAGGAGGAGGCTTGAGTGTGTATGTTGGTAATTTGGCATATGAGACGAGTTGGCAAGACTTGAAAGATCACATGCGTGCTGCTGGAAATGTGGACAAGGTAAATATTTATTGTTCAATCATTCGGTGCAGCATGCTTGGAGTGTTTTGAATATTACAAATATCTATGTCACCTATTGTGAAATCTTTTGTTTCATCAGGCTGATATTCTCAAAGGCGACGATGGTCGTTCCAAGGGCTGCGGCATTGTCATCTATCAAAAGCCAGCGGAAGCCGCACGTGCCATTCGTGAACTCCAAAACACCCAACTCCATGGTCGCCCTATTTTTGTCCGCGAGGACCGTGAGCAAGGTGGAGGACACCATGGCGGTGGATACCACAGAGGTGGCGGAGGGTACCAAAATCGCCATAATAACTCCTACATGCAAGGCACCCCTGCTGAAGAAGGATGCCAACTCTTTGTTGGGAACCTTTCTTGGGAAACTGGATGGCGTGAACTCAAAGATCACTTCCGTCAGTGCGGCGAAGTTGATCGTGCTGAAGTTGCTGAAGGTAGCGACGGAAGGAAGAGGGGATTTGGTCTTGTAAGATTCCATTCTGCCAAGGATGCGCAGAACGCAATTCGAAAGCTGAATGGAGTTGAGTTCATGGGTAGGGCTTTGGATGTCAGGTTGGACAACAAGGCTTAAATTTCTTTCCTCATAGATCGTAGTCGTCTGTAGTTCATCTTCAGTAGCATGATTCCACAGTGCTGTTGTTATGTTGTGTTAAGAGAGGAGCTGTTGTTTGGAATGGGCCGAATAATGCTCTACTGTCTACCAAGGTAGGACATGGCGATGTCCGGGGACAGAAGTAGGTTCAGGCACGGGGGCAAGATAGAGAGCATCTTTCATTTGTGCAATGGATACTCCCTTCATTTTTGACTTGAACGATATTTAATATAAAATACATTTGAGGATATTTTCGTGTATCAAAGGGTCCTTAACATTTTTTGTTAGCAGAATTCTTTTTCGCGTGCTCTATCTCGCAGACCACATAAACTGGGAATGTGCAAAAGCTGGGATTCGCGCGGTCAACTCTAACATCTCGTCCGATTATCACATGATCACAAAATTTACCTTTAGTGATTTAATCCTCATTAAAGTAACATTTGATTATAAGATACCTTTTTTCTAGATTAAAGGTAATTGTTATGTTCTTGTCAATGGGTGCCTGCCATAATTTGTCTATCTGTTCAAATGTTCAAATTACCAAATATTTGGATGTTCCAAGCCTCTGCCAAATCTCTTCCAAATCTCGAATCCTGTGATTTTTTTCTCCAAAATTCGGAAGAAAAGTTGCCATGTCTGGGCAGGCTGATTTTTGTCCAAATTTCATTTCTACTCTGATCTCCGCCAAACTTCCAATCGTCCAAATTTTTCTCATACATTTTCATGCATTAGGCGACGCATCCCCACGGACAGCAATTCATTTTTGATCGGGGTGGTGGGCAGACAAGATCAGAGTATCGAATCCTGTAGCATGCCATATTTGAGAAAGATTGAGCTGTGAAATACAATTGCGCCATATTTTTTGTCGTGATTTCGCCAAACTATACATTTATTCGTTAAGAAAAGGCAATTTGGAAGGATTTGGAAGAATAACAATTATGGGATGAAGTTAGAGCAGCCCTTCCAAATTGCTGCCAAATCGTTCCAAAAAGAAAATTTGGAAGCAATGATTTGAACATTTGAACAGATAGATGAATTGCTGCAGGCACCCAATCAGACCGAGTACAATAGTTTGACCAAAATTATTGCCCGCCATGCATTTTCCCGTTCAGTAGTCAGGTGCGATGTGGTACCAAAACTTCGGTCAAAAGAGCATTTTTATGAGTGACACGTTGTTTTTATGGCTGTCAATTCAGTCATTCTTATAGGTTATGTTGTGTCACAGAAAATCCAAATCTACTATAGTAGCAAGTACTAACTGCTAGTCAGATAGATAGGTACACCTCTAGATATTTCCCAAAGAAGGTAAGTATGGTACCGTAAATTTGGTCTTAACTAACTACAGCTAGTTAGAGAGAAAATTGATTGACCAACTGCCAAAAATGACCACCAAAGGTGGATGGGTATTAGGGGTTGTCAATGTTTCCTGCAGAAGGTGCGCAGACGCCAACGTGATCATGAACTTTGATTTTTATTATGTCATGTACCAGGCTCCGTATGCATAGGAGTCTGGAGGTCGTGATCCCATCTGCAGGAAACTGTGTCCGATTGTGCAGTCATTCACGGAGTTTCTTGGTCTTAGATCATGTAAAAAACTTCATGAGAGCACAACCTTTCCAGATGTGATCATCACTTTCTTGAGAAGGAATATCCGGTATGATATCATACAGTATGATAAAAAATTTGTTGGGTTTCAGATTACATGCTTGTAATTAAGGCACACATGGGAGCATGCCCCAAATAATTTATTTTACCGTACAAAACAAGCCAAGATCATCTTAATCACTTATTTGGCACAAATAAGAAGACAAACATTAGCATGTGATTTACCGGCATAATTTATATATGCAACCATATCCAGAGACACCCAACACATCAAACCCTGCAACACTTGTGTTGCCATCATTCTGTTGCCACCTCCCTGGACATCAAGCCACTCTTCTGTTGACATCTCTCTGGATGTCAAGCCACTCTTTTGTTGCCTCCCTGGATATCAAGTCAACCATGGAGCTGCCACCCAACCCTCTGCAAGGATCCCCACTCTACAGCTGCTTTGCCTTCCAATCTGCATCTCATTCCTCCTCTTCCACCTTTTCTTTAAGTGCCTTCTGCCTCTGCTTTAACTCCCAATGTGTCTCCTATTCTTACTCTTCCACCCATTTTTTCTCTGACAAATGCTACCGACCAACCTCTGACACATAAACGTAATTGCAAGGGATGCCCTTCCTTTCCTCCTGTTCAATTGTTGGAGCAATGTGG
>JALLPD010002499.1:0-10142 GCA_036940065.1 Cyclotella cf. meneghiniana
AGAGAGAGAGAGAGAGAGAGAGAGAGAGAGAGAGAGAGAGAGAGAGAGAGAGCATGGATTAATTTGGGTCTTTACTTTAATGATCACATAGAAACGTAGTTCCCTATGTTTTTATAACTGCAATCAAACTGAAGTAAGATTGTTCAGCCCTGAAGTTTAAGCTGTGGTAGTCTGAATTTTTGACATCAATTCATCAATATCTTTGTGAATAGTTTGCAGCCTAACTGCTGATAAGATTTGTTATAATTGCATCTCTCACAAACATCAATGAAAGCTAAGCAAATGACACGATTCTGCCTCATCTCTCAAAGTTAATCTTCTCCTGTTGCAACGCAGCCATTTTAGCAGCTTCAATGAGTTACTCACCATGTTTTGCAATGCTTACCTTAGCTTATTGATGATATCCTTCTCACTTCTTCTAGCTTTTTTAATGCTGCTCTGTGAAGAGTTGCAATGAAATGATCATCATCCCCAACACTGTGTTACATGCAAAAAAGGAAGGGACCCCAGAGCCACCACTTTTAGAACAAAAACTTGCACCAAAATGTTGCATAAAGGACTCAAGCAAGTCATGAGACTCCAACATCTCTCAGAGATAAAGGATATAAGTAGAATTTCCCTCGATAAAAGTTTTTGATCATTAAGTGCTTTCGCCAACTCATCTAATTCATTCATTAATCCCCCTCTCATTGCCCACTGCATTTACAGTTGATGACATGCTTCAATCAAATGATCATTGATTGTCACCTTTCCTCAACCTTCTTAGATGTTGCCTTCTGCATGTGACTCACAAATCATACGATACTGCAATGAAGTTTGCAAAATCTGAATGTAGGTCTGGCTTGGCTGATGTGGTTGGGAGATAAAGATCATTCCATTTCTCTTCCATCATGTTCCAAACTGAATCCAATTGAGCTTCTAATGTACTACAATTTTCAACAGCCATGCATCCCCCAGGTAGGTCATCGTACCTCAGGAAAGCACTCTTGATTTCATCATGATTGATAAGGGAATGAATTAACCAGAGCATGGGATGTTTGACGATCCATGCAGAAACCTCTCTTGCAAGAGCTGCATCTTCTTTCTCTTTTTCCTTTTTCAGCATGTCTTTTTAATGAAGGAGACATCATCTTCACCATTGATTAGGTATTTATTCAGCCAATCAACCAAATATTGAAGCATCTGCACATTTGGCTAAGGATTTAGGATAATGCTTTGTGTAGATTCACATCAAATAACTGCTTCTTTCAGTTTGGCAGAGTTGGGATTAATATTGCTCCCCTTTTCAGCTGCACTCAATAGTATAAGTTTTGGGTTGTAAGCTAGTTCAACATCCACATCAACTAGACCCTGACACAGAATGGCAAGTGCTTTTTAATGAATGGTTACTGGAGAAATAGAACAATTCTGATGCAGTTCATGAGTAATCTCACTTGATGGTTTGCCCATATGTCCCAAATAGCAGTGGTGACACAAGGGGGTTGGAAGCATCACGAAAACAAGGAGATGCACATATCAAGCAAATGACAGAAGATGTGGATTTGACCAACTCCTTGCCTCTATCTATTAGTTCATCAACAGTTTGAGTGATGATAGTCATGTCTTTTTTGCCCCATAGGTAATAATAACCAAGACTGAAGGAGTGAGCAGCATCACACAATTCATTCCATGTTGTCCAGATGGGGGAAGTCAACTGTCTTTACACAAATGCATTGGTGCACACTTGGCAACATTAATTTTGAATGGTGAAGTTAATGAGATGTTGAATATGACGAGGACATGATCTGCATGCAATATTTGGTAGGAATGGGGTGTATGATTTTGGGGGTTTGATGTTTTTTCTATTGGACAGTAGGAGTTGAAGCTATCTAGTGGGGAAAATCACCCCCTTGAAATCACATACTCTTAACCTAAAAGGCCTAGGATTTTAGCGGGCAGGTGTGATTTATTTCCTTCCTGTAAACATACCCAAATAAGAGGTGAACTCACATCATTGACTCTCACATGTACCCAAATCTGGGATAAAAAGATCAGTGGTGTTAAGTTACTCTATCCTGGTCATGTGTACTAATTGGGAGCTCCTCTTCAACAATGCCAAGGAGACAGAGTCTATTTTTGCTTATGTGAAACCAAGGCATCTATTGTAGAGACATAATATAATATAATGAGAAGACATGGGAATGGGGATAATTTAGAATTTTAATGTCTTTTTGTGTAAATGTGATGTGCAATGTGTGATGGCTGGCCAATGAGACCCTCTTGTTGACCATGATTTGTGAAAATTACACCTAATTTGTGTAAATTTACACATTTTTGCACAGGGGGTGAACAAATGTGTGTTTGAGCAAATGTGATCTGGGATTTTGTGTTTTTGGTATGCTCCACTATGTAGTGCATAACTATTCACCCCCTACTTTATAGGCCTTTGTGGCATTCTATGTTGACCACATCAGCAGGTCGACTCCTTGACTACTTTATGATTTTAGATAAACTCTGTTACTCCATCAATATGTTTGATTTCCATCCACCCTACTTTATAAAGTGCATCTTGTTCGACATTCTAATGCAACATGACTCCCTAAGCATTTTCGTTAGTAATGAAACATTTCAACAAAGTAGCATAGTCAGCATGTTTCTGGACATCCATGAACTACATGAAAGATTATGATATAACTTCATGCCTTGATGCTATGCGTCCATGTATTATAAACAATAGGTCTTGTCCCAGTCATTGATACCTTGTCATTCCTCTCCTTTCTTCTTTTCCTTTTTCTTCTCATTCCAACTGTGAGTTTTCATGTCTGAAAAAATAAAGTACAGACAAGTAGCCAGTGTTAAATCCCTTAACATTTAGAAACCTGTGTAAAACTCCTTCTTCATGATTGTCTTTACTCTTTTTTCTGCTCAGGATTCTATGTTTTTTGACTTCATCCTTTGGGGAAGAATATCTCAAATTTGAAAAATTAACTATAAGTTTGTGTATGAACCTGAACTGAAAAGTTCAGGTTCGGGTTCATGTATTTTACCTCTCTTATGGAGTTGATTTTCAACCTAACCTGAAAATGTTGTGATCAATGTTATGAGCACCTCATTCTAGTCATGAATAAAGTTCAGGTTTAGCACCTAAGCATTTTCCAATCTCCAGTTCATGTCCTTTGTAAGGAAGCAAAAAATATGAACATAAACTTGGTCCTTGATTTATGATTGTTTTATGCAAATCCAAAGACAAGAAAGGATAGCAAATCTACCCAAAACTCAACAGCTAATTTCAGATTCATGCATTCATGTTAGCACAACAAGGATAGATTGGTAGATTAGTTTGGGTAGATAATGTGTTATTACTTGAGGACACATACAAAACCCACATATCAAATGTTTAGGTTCATGCACAATAACATTTACTGCAAGTAAGAGGATGCATGATCTTGAACATAGACACTTTTCAAGTTCAGGTTCATGCATGCACAATATGGATGGACCTTACAAAACATTGCAACCATATCAGAATAGAATCAGAGTTCTCTTACTGTTATTTTGAATAGTTTGCAGATGCCAGTAAGTCTGATATGTATGTTTGTGTGCTATTGTGTTTGATGTTTTGGAAATCATATTAAATCTTAAAATATGACCTCAATATACCTTGGGGTTCAAAGAAGAGGCTGAATAAGTTGACGGCCTTTATAAAATGAGTCTCCAATGAGAAGTGCTGCAGAATGATTGAAGGTATCACATTAGATCATTCAACAGACTTATTGTTGAATGAAAGAAGAATGCATGATTCAATAGTTCTTATAATTAAAACATAGATGTTCATCAGACACATTATTCAACAATCCAAACAATGATGACAAAACAAGGAATAGATTGAATAGAATAGCACATATGATACAGACAACTAATAAAAATAACCCCATCTTCATCAACAACAAACAAATCTATTAGACTTGATCTAAAGTGACTGAATTGAGGACAACAACAAAAACATGAACTATGGTATCCCCAAATTGGCTCTCTTCCTCCTGCATGTACTTTTTCTTGAATTTGCTTCACAAGTTAATATTTTATCCTTCAAGTTTTCTATATCTATGAACATGAGTGGGCCAATAAGAGTTATGATGTTGGTATGATACCTTTGTTGTCATGTATCCGACAAGTTACTTGCTTGATAACTAAAGCCAACAAGGAGGACGGAGGACTTTTGAAAAATAGAAAAGTCACACTCATTTCCTAATGCCATATCAATGCTTGGCGTACTTTTGTGATAAATACAATGCCCATCACTGGTCATCCATAATTCTTAAAACTATATTATGAGGAATAAGCCTATATACATGTACAAGTCATATAATAATATGCTTTATGAAATTGCATCAACATGACAGGTCATTCCATTTATGTAGTAAATGGATACTTATAGATACTTCCTATGGTCATGAACACAGAACAATGAAAATATATATTGAATAAATATCAGACAGAAGGTCAAACAAGGATATGAGTTGTATGTGAACCAACAATACTTCATCAAGTCTAAAAAAACACTACCAATATATGACATAGATGGAAAATTACTCAGCAAAAAATGAACAAACTACAAAGCCATTGCAGTTCAATGCGACCAACCTATGCATCAAAATTTTGGCACAGCACAAGCATGAAAATATTCCTTTAGACAAAAGGAGGTATATCACTATTCCCAACATTTTGGTAAATGCAGCAGTTGAATGATTGACAATGATGATGGCAATCAAATGGATACAAACAGAGGATCATCGTGACAAGTGTAGTGCACGAATAAAAGGGTGATGATGAGAGAGGCAATCAGTAGAGTGATGATGCGTGTGATGTGCAAAAAAATGAATTTTGACATATTGTTAGCTAGATAGCCAGAACTCAGCTATATTAGACAACATGAGGAACTGAGGAATCACCAAATTGCGGGTTTCAATTACCACATAGGAATCAGTAGAATTGCCAAAAAGAATGATTCCTGCAGGATTAAAATATCATAGCAAGATTCTCTAATCGTGTAAGATGCATCATACAAAAATGGAGTTTATTGGCATTATATCTCTCGAGGGTTTAATACAAGTACGTACCATGCTGCTAGGAAGTGCTATGGTCTACCTAGAGGTAGTTAGAGAGACATCCAAGAACATACCTGGGGTTTCAAGTCTTTTTTCCGGACATTTTCCCGTGTTAGTCACAATTCGGTACCCATGGTATGTGTGTATCGTTTTTTCAATCTCTCTCTGCTTGCATGTACAATAAACCATATTACTTATACCATATTATACCATACTTCTTATGAACTCCGTTTGACAATAAAACCATACCATAATACACATACAAAATAGCTTGCCTTCGTGTTGTACCAAGTAGCCACTCTCTCCACCCACCAGAAGGCAAGGGGAGCCACATTGCACCGCCACTATCCGGCGATCTCAACTCGCTCCTGAACAACGTTATCAATGTCCAAGTCGATGACCCCCCTCGAAACGCCTCCGCCGCCATCGGGCTCTCTTCAAGTTGCCCCGCCTCTTAAACAACAAAGCGATTGGACCGTCGACGATTCCGAACTAATCGTCGGTTCACCTTCGTTTTCTTTCCCACTGCTTGTGTCCCACAGAAATGCCATGCCGACGACAGCAGCATTGGCCACCACCGATCAGGATCTCCCTGTCCCCTTGATGCCGATGCAGCCGTTTGAATTCTTGAACTTCCCGTCGTTGAAACGAGAAGTTGCTGAACACGAGAAGAAAGCGCAAGATGCACGAGTCGCTGCCATGCCTCGCCCCGTCCCGATTCGTCCTTTAGACTGCTTCCGTGGTCGATCTCCCTCGCTGCAGCTCATTATTGACAACGAGCTCAACAGAATCCCGAACGAAACGACGTCCGCGACGAATCAGACGTACCGACACAAGCCCCAATGGCGAGTCCAGCCCCTCAAATCTGGCGCTGAGACGCCCTCCCATCTCGCACGCCGAGGGATCGAAGAACGAACCTACCTAGAAAATCAGCTGAGGGCTGAAGAATCAAGGAGAAGGATGCATCAGTGGGAAAACGAGGAACGAAAGGCCTGGGAGAAGAACGTGGGCGAAGAGGGGGACGACAATGATGGCCACGACATCGAGATATCGGCTTTAATGGAGAAATTCACTGGGTTTCATTTGGGGAACGAAATGGTCCAACTCGACTGCCTCAAACGGTTTTTACCGGATAAGTCAAAGTATATGAGCAGAAGTAGAGACAGCGCCATTCCCTCTCCCCCCATCATACTCCAAAAATCTTTCAAAAGAAGCGTCAGTGCTGTAATCGCCGACTCCCGCGGTCTTGACGACCAAGACGCATGCGTCCTCTATTTTCCCGACGGTCTCCCTCTTGTCGACGAATGCAACGAGGGACTGATGTCAAGTCGTGACAGCCATGGAAGTCTTGAGAATGTTTTAAATTGTCACAGCTTTGATTTGGAGAGTCATTGTTCATTAAGCCCACACACTCACGACATTACCGAGGGGAGCACCCCGTTCGGCACGATTTCGTGTCATTCCTCGCCAACGAATAGTGTTGAATTTCAACCTGTTTTGATCGGGGGCGAAGGAGAGAGCTCTGCCAGCATTTACCCTCTTCTTAAAGGGAATAATAAAAAGGTGATGCTCCGTCCCAAGATGACGGCGAGGCCGAAAACTCCGGCCAAATTAACTCAATTAGGAGGAGATTGCAATGGAAAACAAGGTAATCAGGTGACTATCCCTGATCAAATTGAATGCAATCGCCGGTTGGAACACTTGTGTTCCGAACTTTCCGGTCTTTCGCCAACCTTTNACGTGTGCTCTTCCGATCTGGTCTTTCGCCAACCTTTGGTGGCAATCAGAATCAATTAAAGAAGGAGTCAGCTGGGTGGAAAGAGTGTGATGTGAGGGAGGAGAAGGAGTGCCTATCTGAACGTCAGATGGACGACACTTTTGAAAGAAATGTCATGACCGAAAAGTTCAACACTCGGATTGCCTCATCGAATTACCACACTTCGTCGTTGTTAGCAGAAACAGCTGACCACAGGGAAACATCCCGGTGTTCTCATCACACCCTTGAGAGTGAAGCGACCATAGTTCGAAAGAATGGCACTTTGGGTACTTCCAACTCTGTTCAACTCTCTTTCGGAGAAAAGGCAGATCGAAGTGAATCACTAAGGCTGCCCTGCCACTCCACAAATTCAAATTTGTGGGATTATTCCTCACCTGACCTCTATTGCAAAAGTCTTAGTACGAAAATCTTCCATCTCGATAATCAAGACTCGGAACGTAGTGAAACCTTCCAGATAGAGCTCAAAGAACCCTTGTCCGAGTCAAACTATTGGACCCCAGATCATTCTAATGGGATCAGACGGAAGCACTTGGGAGTCAAACTGTCAGGAGCATTAGATACCCTGCCAGAATTGTTCCTTCCAAATTTGGAAAAGAGGCCGCAACAGGACTCTCTTCTAGATAATTCCATCTAACTTCCAAGGTCGTGCCTGTGATTGTTTGAAAACCAGCAAGATGTGTTTCAGTACTGGCACAACTTACGAATTCTTATTGGATACTGAACCATCATCAGCACACACTGGCAACAGCCAGCACATTATCTCCATCTATTTTGCTTTTTGTCATCGGATTGCGTACTTGTGTAGTAAATTGATTGTACCATTTTAGGTAGCTTTCATTCTTGTTATGAATTCTATGATCGAACATCCTGTCAATTCAGATGTCACATTTCTCTAAACTGGAGATGGTAGTCTTGCCAGACGCGAGGAAAACAAGTGAGCATGGTCAATGTATCATGTTGTACACTTTGAGGAGGCATCACCACCCGCAAGCCTTCTCATGTTTATCAGTACTATTGCCGAATCATAGTTCACACTTGGATTGCCAGTATTGGAGCCTTCTCTGTGCCAAAATTAGACAGGGCTTTGCGGAAGCAGTTTGTACCATCATGAGGTCATCCAATGGCTGATGTCACTGTGAAGTGTGTCAAGATTGAGCTGCACAGTCGTTGTTTTGGTTGATTGTTTGTTCGAGCCTGTAGCATCCTGAATGGACAATTTGGTTGACTCAATTGACACCCATTGCACTGTGAAAATAGAAAAATAGTCAACTTTTTATGTGATATGGAGCCTTTCATCATTCAGCTCTCTAGATAGAATATTTTCACACACATTTGAGTAATAAGGTTGTAAGCTTGATCTTGCTTTTTCTTACCATTGTCCTTAATCAAGACCCTTGGAATGGGTTCTTGACCCGATTCCATAGTACTGTAAGTGCAACACCTAGATACAATATTTTCTGAACTCTATTGCTGACATAAGCCGTTTTCTGGTAGAAGTTTTTATGCAGTAGAAATAAGAAGTATGTTTTCCAGATGATTGGAGATTGTTTTTAATGTGCTATTTGACTCATCAAAAGAGAGGACTCATGATTGTTAGTTCTCATGTTTTTATCATGTAAATTACCTGTTAAACAGTTTCCTTTGTTGTCCAGAGCTCCATGTTAACTTTGTCTTGAAAGATAACTTGGTCTTGAACAATGACTTTGTCATCTAGCTATCTTGATCTAGCTAAGACCTCTTGGTCTTGCAAGACTACTTGGCCTTGATCCCTCCTGGTGGCAGGATGTCCTTGACACTTGGGATGCTAGGTATCCAAAGGATACCATTGATTGATTTAAGGATGCCCTTGATTGTTGAAGAAGGTCAAGGTACATCAGTTAAGGTAGTTACTTGGCACATGTCACTCACCCCCACAATGGGAGAATGAGGGTGGCACACGGAATAAAAACCTCAGTGAGAAAACGAATGCTGCTTGCATCTAGAAAAACCTTGTCCTGAAGGAAAAGACTGTGGCCCTTGGAATAATGAAACCTCAGTGAAGAAAAATCCTGGACGAGCCAAGCTTGCCAAAAATGACCTTTGTGTTGAAGGGGAAATTTGCAAGCCGCTCGTGACATGTGCTACATACATCATACCAAGTTTGGTCAAAAGCGTAAGTGCTCGTGGAGAAGAAGACATGGGTCATGTGCTTCAGTGTCAGCCTGACATGTACCATGATGTGTGTCTATGTTCTCCTAAGCCATGATGGCAATGACTTACTTCCACTGGAACCCCTACTTGTCTGATTGCATGAATCTTGAGATAGGTCAAGTATCACATCCATACAGACCGTTTAGTGTGGAGTAATATACCTTTGATACTATACTAGTGCTTTCACCAACCATGTGACTATGACCTTAAGAGGATGTGGTGAAGTCAGTCTGGTGTTGTTTGTTGTCTCCTGTTGCTTATGTCTATGCGCAAGAGAGGAAAGCCGGACAACAGTTCTCATCTTATGTATTGCATCACTACATTGTGAGTTAGACACTGCATAGTAGATGTTTAGTGAATGGTACATTGGAGTTTATTAGAGATAGACAATGCCACTAGATGCTGCAGGGATGGCCAGCATTTGTTTAGCAGGTCAAGCATCAACATGATGTATTTGATGCTGAGCTCTAGTATATTATTTACTTCGTTTTTTTGGAGTACTCTGGTTGACTTTTTCAGGATGCCAAATGATGTGCATAAGGCAAGAAAGAGGAGTGTCGTACTGCACTTTTGATTGTTGCAAGGAGTGTACAATAGTGGATATTGAACCAGGCATCACTAAGGTGCTGAGTATGCTACAGATTGTATTCATCTTTCTGGCTCATGCATCTTGGTGTTGTTACGTGTCTTTTAACTTGCCCTCTGCCCCTTTGTATCCATGGGAATAGTTGCCCTTTGGGTCAGCTAAAGGCAACAATATCTAGTCACATGTGCTGTTGATTACAATCATTCCAAGGCACATATGTCAATAACTGTCTTTGTTGTGTATCCTTTAGAGTCAGGAGACAATTTTGATATCATCCCTGCTAACTCTGTGGTGACGATCCTCTAGGGACAGTCACACCTGAATGACTCTCAATGGTGATAATGTCATAAGCTGTTTTGTAGTTAAAAATACTAAGTACAAGTTGCTAGGTGGACGAGTTACTCAGTTAGATTTTATAAGTTAAAATTGGGTCTACCTGAATGAAAAAGATATACTAGAGAAAACATGGATGTGTAACATCCTGGGATCACTCAGGAGATTG
>JALLPD010002500.1:0-10102 GCA_036940065.1 Cyclotella cf. meneghiniana
CGGAGGTTTGGAACATCCGAATATTTGGTAATTTGAACATTTGAACAGATAGACAAATTACGACAGGCAACCACTATTATGGCACAAAATAAAGAGATGCCTTTCCAAACGGCCACCAAATTCATTCCAAATCGGAAATTTTGAATGGGATATTTGAACATTTAGATGGTTAGACGAATAACGGCAGTCACCCAATTCATGTTAATTTGTTCTTTAATACTTTCATGTTCTTCCAAGTTGGCTGTTCTATAACCAAAATAATACAGAACAGAAAAATGGCACTGCTCAGGCAAACGAAGTATCGGCAGGCTCAACCAATAAATCCATCGGAGGAAAAAGCAACCGAACAACCTCCTGTTTCTTCACCTCCACCAAACGTCCAGTGCAATCATTCAAACCATACCCAATCACCACACTCGATGCATCATTTGCTTTTTGCGTAAAGGAACTAACAAAATGCATTTGAGGACAGTCAAATGTTATATTGTGTTGTTTTAGCCGACGATTTCTAGTCAAAATGTTGTGAGGGTTGAATCGTCCACGTTCGGAGGAGGGGAGTGTGTTTTCTAGTGAGGATGGAGGAGCGAATCCTAAGCAAAAGTAACCCGAGCGAGCTTGCAATCGGAATGGTGGATGAGGATCAAATGCGTAAAATAGCGAAACGTAGTGTGTATGAGGCAGAAGATCCTTCTGTTCCTGTGTAGCCTTGTTGTACCATGGCCTCCAAGGAACTTTTGTATGAGCAATTCCAACCAGCAGCGATTCGTGGTGGTTGTTACGTACACCTCCCAAATTGATATCATCGACAGAAAATTCGACGCAGCATGCTCCGCCGTGAGCACTTTCCTTGAAAGGGGCTTTGCTGCCAGGATACCAAACTGCGTCTACGTTGAAGAAACTAGGTAATGGTGCTTCGTCGCTCTCAGTAATGTTACCGATTGTTTTCATGGACCGTCGGTTGACTTTGTCGTAATTGGATTTACGAGATTTTGCTGTTCCCGGTTTCCAGAGGTATTCTTTTTACAAAGAAACACGACGAAAATCCGCGATCAAAACAAGCGAGCAAACAAAATAACTACCAAGTCAACAAAACTGCAATTGAATTAGGCAAATACTGAAATCAACTCACCAAACACACGCTTCAGTGAAATATGTTCATACTCATCTAAAATTACTCGATGCACTCTATGCTTCGGAATTATGTCAATCTCGGCATAAACATCATCTTCTGCGTCCGGATGCGTCTTGTTCGGGATGCCAAACAAGGCGTAATTTTTACCATAGACTCCACCGCTCCAAATTGTGTTGAATTGATGTTCGATGGAAACTTGTAAGAGGTCACCTCCGTAGAGATTGGTGAGTTTGAAATTGCGATACGGATTGCCTTCTTCGTCGTCCGATGGATCTCTGGTGGCACTAGTAAGATTGTCGGCACTGTCTTCATCATGCCCGAATCCCTTGGCTCTCAGCTTTATCTTGGTCACCGAAGTGGTATCCGCGTTCGCATGCAAATATACCTCTCCATTCAATAGAAAAATGCGATAATCCATAAATGTAGGGCTGACATCCCCAGGTTTATTCATTTCTTGTCGGAGATCCAATTGTCGATCCAGTTCAATGAGAACGTCGTAACCGGGCAGTATGTCGTAATTTTCATCCAAGAGAGCCAAGCCAAGGTGGTTGATGGTGGTATGATAAACTGCCGTCCAAACGTCTTTGGGTAGACTGGAGTAGACATGATCCGGGAAGCAGTTGTTGGCGGGGGTGACTCTCATGGAAATCAAGTAGGCCGCCTCCTTGGGGAGATACCTCTTTAAATTGGGTGGAAGCGTAACGATTCCGGGATTGTATTCGAGTAAGAAATCCAAACCCGAGGTATTTTTGCCCAGGGATGAATTGTATCGCTCTTCGAAGAAGGTGGTGATATCGTGGAAACGAGAAGGGGGTATACGCAGATGGGATGGGATGGAGAAAAGTGTGAGAGTGGTTGGATTTGTGAATTTTGGATAGACTCGATCGAATCGCCAGTATTTGTATGCGTATTGCGTGCTGTTGTGGTTATTGCTGCCGTCAAATTCTTGTTTGTTGTCATTAAGATAATGCGCATGGCATTTGTGTGGATCGCACAATTCACAGTCATCACTTTGCTTCCTCGCTACTAGTGTGGCAGCATCCACGAAGGACCCGTTGAAACCGCTCGTTTTTATGTACTTCTGGACATTGTCGTGACAGGGCGTGTCCGATCGACTTTTTCCCCTGTAGCACGCTCCGCAAATCGGGCTACGAATGTACGAACCGTCTCTTGAAAATTCATCTCCGCTTGGTTTAAAACCCGTCTCTGTCTTCGTCAGAAAGGAAGCCAACGAGGAAGCGTGGTAATCCTGACTTTGCCAAACGAGCACGTAGTGACTAGCTAGATGCCATTGATATCCGAGGACGGCGAGAATGAGTGCCGCGACGACGAACAAGGACTTGCTGCGCAGGGATTTGGAACGTCTTGGTTTTCGTGACAGCTGCTGCGGCTCTGAGTGTGTTTGATCCCGCTGTGTATCCATTGTCTTGGATCGTCACTCCGCGAGGGGCAGCCGGTACAGGGCTGCGACTGGCCGGTTGTTTGGTCAAGAAGTGACGTTACGCGCTGCGAGTAGGTCTACCGGTAGGGAGACTATTCTGTATGATTGACGTTAAGCGCTGCGGTCATTGGCCGTTGTGGTTCATGAAAGGACATAAAGAAATTCGAGATGATTACGCTCTAACTGATAAAATAAATATATTTAACTGTTGGCGAGCCATCAGAGAGCAATCAGCATCCATCGGCTTTGACATTTTCACGCAGACAGCTTACAGACAGAATTCAGACTGGTTTCTTCACATCATTCCTGATGGCCACGAAGAATGTCCAAACAGAGGAAGATTCACCTTCTCACGAGGTAGAAAAAAATATATGGGGTACGAAAATTTTCCACCAAAAATCCAATGCGAAACTCTCCAAATTCTAGGGTTATGTAATTTATGACGTTTGTAGTGAAAATTCCAAATTCTTGGCAAATGAATGCGTTTGTCATTCCATCCAAGATCCGCCACTGGACAAAGTTTGAGAAGGCGGGAAGCTAATTTTGTATGTGACGGGGTGCCGCGCAATCCCAATCCGGCTTGTAGATATCGTGGTTGTATACCATATGATTCCGTTTTGTACATGCACCGTACAATACCATAGTGATGCCGACATCCAGTTCGTGGTATTTTGTACGAACCATTGCTTGCTGGTTGGGGAGCGTTGTTTTTTCTTGTTCCCCACAAGCCCCTACACCATTTATGGTCAGGACTTTCCGAGGGATCGACGGAAGAATAATTTAAATTACAAGACAAACATCTCGATCTAAAACAAATTATAATGAAGAGGTGAGTTCAGCTTGCACACCTTGATATGGTGCCGTCCATAAACTGTGATGACGAGTGAGCTCTGTCAATGAATCGAGGCCATGGACCGGGCAGCCACCGCTTCGACTTGATTGCAATCTTAACATTTGGTGCACCTTACTGCTTCTATTGAGACATCCGAACCTAACTTCACCATGACTGCCCCCGTGCTCTCCCTTCCGGCCTCGTTGCTCGAACTTGCTCGCCACGACGTTCACGCCCATCTGCAGCCATCTCATTCGAGATCGCTCCAAGAACTGAAAGACAGCCCGCCTTGCATTCCATACATCTCATCGTCCTCGTCCTCAACATCGAGCGTCTCCCAACGAACCAAGTCCACCGCGCAGGAATCCCGCGACAAAATGATCAGCTTCGACAGCGCCGAAACCGACGACGAAATAGTTCGCATCATCAAACACGGCCACCCTCGCACGCACGGACAAACCGGAATCGCAGCGGTCGTCAGTCCCCTGCAACGAGGGACCACTCCCAGGATTGCCAATCGAAAGGTGCTCGCGGCTCCTCCTCAGGGCGTCATCGACCGAAAAGCCACGACCAAGGCCACTCCCATCGATCAGGCGTTTGATGTCGATGCACCGCCCAGCTTTCCCAATCTGGGCGGGGCTCGCGAGCAAGACTTTTCCTTGTTTCCTCACGTGGAAGAGGAGGAACCATTCTTCGCCAACTTCTCGGAATTTGGGGAGAGTGATTTTCAGCGTCAAGTATTTGAAGGCAACGACTTTGGGCAGGGTGGCTTTGCAAGCATCGAATTTCAGCAATCTCAAAATTCTTCCCAGGAGCCTCATGCACACGAGCCGAACGAGGTTGCGAACGGCCTCAACCCGGACGATTGCCGATCCCTTGACACCAGAGACATTCACGATATTGTCAATGCCACTACTCTCAATCGAACGTATCGGTACCATAAAGAGGGAGATTCTCCGTCCGTCTCTCACCTGGATTGCGACGTAAGCAGTTACATGGACTTGACGCAAGAAGCCAGTACCACCGTCAAGAGTCTGCAGTCTTCACCTCACTCGGTCATGGATTTGGATAATTCCACACTGGCTTCGTCATCCAAACAGCCGCCTCGACGAAAGACAGGTGGGAGGATTCTCAAAACCTCTTCTTTCCGAGAGACGGAATCGCCTACCACTAGCAGCTACGACACCCAAGGAAACGACGGTCGCCCCTCGCGCTCTTTACGCAAAACACGCATCCGCCGAGGCAAAGTATTCGAGGACGATTCAACGGTGCAAAGCAGTGTTGTTAATAAGTTTGTCTATTCTGCACCATTGGCGCGATTGCATGACTTGATTGTGGGAAGCTCCTTGTGCTGTACTTCCAATCATAGATCCAGTCTCGCTGATAGGTGTGACCTTCGTTTGGCCGAAGAGGAAGAGGAATTTGATAGAAAGACTTCCAAGTATAATGACTATGGGGATGAGATTAGTTTGGAGGATGACGACGAAGGGACCTTTGATGACACCACGTTTGATGATGATTTGTCCTATCATTATAAGGGATCAGCCGTCTCCTTTGAGTCAGGCGTAGACTATACCACGGATGATGATGAGACCATGAGTCGAGCAAGCACAAGGAGCAGGAGTTCCAACTACGTGATCAAAACTTCGCACTACCCCCAGACAGAGGTTGTGCCACCACGAACACCGCCGAGATGCACGAGCAGGGGGCGATCCCCCACCATTCGTAATGGTTACAACAGCGACCGATCGCTGTCACGTGGTGCATCCACAAACAGCGCCAATTGCACGAAGAAACAAGCCCAGTTGGCGGTTGTGAACCGATGTGATTCCGAAAAAGACCAATCGATCAAATCTAACGATTCGTCGTCACAAATCTCTGTGGTGGAAAGTGTCCTTTCGCAAGATGAAGCTACTTGGATGGAGATGACTAAGCCTACTTCTCCACATAGAGTCGGTAAAATGAGTTCGTCTGAAGTGGCCGCAACCTTGGACAAGGCACGATCAAAAGGTGAAGCAGTGAATTCTGAGGAAGCAAAAACTTCTCATTCACCAAAGCCTGCGAGATTAAACAATTCAGCCCAGGCCTTTACGCCACACACAGCGAAAACCAATGTTTCAAAGAACTCAGAACAATCTGTGACAGTAATTGCACAATCAAAAGAAAGGTCGGCCGATTGTTCGTCAAAGAAAGTCCAGGCTACACCGGAGCAAAAGGTGAACGAAGATGCAAAAAAAGAAACGAGTGAGAAGAAAGACTCAGCTCCTTTGTCGTCTATGCATTCCAAA
The DNA here is from genome assembly GCA_036940065.1 of Cyclotella cf. meneghiniana. Taxonomy (NCBI): domain Eukaryota; phylum Bacillariophyta; class Thalassiosirophyceae; order Thalassiosirales; family Thalassiosiraceae; genus Cyclotella; species Cyclotella cf. meneghiniana. Next base: position 5,694 of record JALLPD010002500.1, read on the forward strand.
ACCTCTCCAGAAGTTGACGGCTACTTCAAGGTAATGCCCTTTCCCATTATCCAAAATATTTCTGTTTTTCAGCTCTCGTTTGGAATGCCCTCATTCTTTCGCCACTCGTGTGAAATAATTAGAAACTTCTGTCTGTTGGCATCCACCTCCAATTAAATGATCCACCGAACAACCAAACGACACATTGCCAAAAAAGACAAGGTAAACTACTTCTGCGATTTAATGGACGTACCGTTGATCAGATTGAAGCGCCATTTTTTACATGGGTAGACATGAAGGGGAACCCCTCTCTTTTTTCTGCTCCGGAAGCGACCGACAAAGTAGAATCCATCATGCTATCTGACATTCAAATTATACGAAAGCCTAGAGAATCGGAACTGGATGGCTACCCACTTGTTACCGCAGAACATTGCTTCGTCATGTCTCTGCAGAATGGTAATACCCTTTTCTTCGAGGCGATCAATGACATACAAATGAAGAGGGTGACGATTGGTCTAAATGGAATACTCCATGTGCTAGAACGTGATATCAAGACAGGTGATTATTCATGGATTTTGCAATCCCTTCAATCTGTGAAGCGAAAAGTGTCGGATGTTCAACCAAGTGCTTCTGCTGTAGATCAAAGTGTGAAGAAGACATTGTTGGAAGAAGCTAAGGCGCGGCGAAGGAAGAAGAGGCAACAACGTTAACGCTTATTTCGAGTTTGATGTATCACGCAGACAGGTCACGAGTAGGACGGTTCATTACAGCACGAGTTATTAGGTCTGTTTTGCTGAGGAATGGTGTACTAAATTCGTCGACCTGATCTATGCAAGGGCCAAAAGTAAATGTTAAAATAATGATCCTTATAGAAAAATGTTTTTACAAGTGTGTAGAGAGAAACTTGATAGATTCCTTCTGATGGTTAACCACAGAGCTAACATCACATAAAGGAATGTAAGCGAGTAGCTAATCAAGGCAGTGTAAGCTGGATTCTTATGGATTACATCACAACGAAAATTCGATTGATGTTGGGTTGTAGAAGAACCCCCTGATTATGATGTTGTCCCATCTCTGTCAAGCAAATATTCCACGGAAGAGATTGTCATTTCAAAAACGCAAACATCCTCCATGAAAACGAACATAGACAATGTTGGTGCCATCCCATTAGTGCATGTAACCCTCACTCTTAGCCAGCATATTCCCACTTGCTTTCCCATCTAAGAACAACGTATTCACATCCCTAAAATCTTCATTGATGGCACTCTGCTCCATTGTCTCTGCCTCTCCTATCGTCTAGGACTAAACTAAAGTCTTTGTTGACCGACTTCAATGAATAAATCATGATTACTTTTATTTGGTAGAATCTACTGACATTTCTATTTTCAAATTTGAAAAATGTCATTGGAGTTCTGGAAATTCTTTGAGAATTCTGCACAGGATATCCTCCCCCATGTTTCTTCAAGGTGGCAAAGAAAGGAACATCAGAGTTCTGGAAGAATTCGATTTAGTCCCTGTCGTAGTAGGGACAGAGGCGGCTGATGGAGATATTCTTGTTGAACGTACCACGTCTGATGCAGAATTACCGTTTTTGTATACGGTGAGGATCTGGTAGGGTCCTTCTGTGGGAGAGGAAAGTTTCCCAGTCCGTGTGCACTAGTATGCCTTCTCAACGAAGAGTACAAGATCACCAACCTTGTGCATATGGCTGCTACTGGTCCTGTTTTCCTTTCTGTTGTTGGCGAGTGCTTAATCGCATTGCTATTTCTTGAGGAGTGCCCAGTTGATCTTGACTTTCTGGCAGAAAATCATGTCGATGCCAAAAACAAGTTGGCCTGGACTGTGTGGTGTGTTGGAGGGGTTCATAGTGGGTGTTGTCCATGTGCACGCCTGGAAAAGCATTTTGACATCTTCTTTCCAGTCGTCCCCTTTGTACAATGTATGCAGTTGATTGCCAATGGTGAGGTGGAGGCATTCAATGATGGATTGTGCCATAGGATTTTTACTGTTGTAGGTCTGCGTTTGATCCCATAGCTGGTGAGTAACTCTTGAAACTCCTCCCCCATGAATTTGTCTCCATTGTCATGACCGACTGTGTTCGGGCGGAGGTAGCAGCATAGCCAGCATAGGTCAAATTGTTCTGTGCAACTACGGGAGTTGGCAGTGGGGATTGTTGCAAGTTCGAGCCAATTTGTGGCTTTATCCACCATTGTGAGGATGTGTAGCTTGAGCTGTGAGAGTTCTTCCATGACGTCAGATTTGACACAAACTGTCCGAGGCCCTGTACAATCTATGTGTACCTTCTTGAATGGGTCTTTATCATGTAACGCAAACACTGGAGGCATTTGGACATATTGGGCTCTGCCTGTGATTTTGTGACGTTGGCATGCATAACAAGTCCTTATGTGTTTTTCAACTTGGGCGCATAGTCCTTTCCATTTGAATGTCTGTGCAATTGAATTCATGGTGCAAGTAACCCCATGATGATGTAAGTTTGTATGGTACTAGTCAATGATTTGTGTCTGGAGACTGGGGGGAAGTATGTCTACAGTATTGCCTATGGTAGTCACTGCAATGTCTCTGGCCTTTGATTGGATAAGGCCCTGTAGCTTTTCATCAAGGTTTTGTTCTTCTCAAATATTTTTCATGGAGAGTGGGAAATCTAGGTTGTCTGTGCGGTCTAGCTCATTGTTTGCATAGACTTCCTGCATTAGTGTGTCAGGGGTTGCATCTCACATATGGAGTCTACTGAGACCATCTGCTCCTGTATTAGATATACCTGCAATGTGTTTGAGTTTCACTTAGTAGACTTGGTCCAAGGCAATTAGTTGTTGTACTACCCATAGGTTTGCATGTTGCGTCTCTGTGTGCGTGATGTTCATGTGGTCACATTTGATGGTGATGTCACACCCGTAAATGATAGCATGGAAGTGCTTACATGCTTAAGAGGCCACAAGAAGTTCTTGCTCTCTGACTGTATATTTCAGTTGAGCTTTGTTGAGTTTTTGAAAGAAAGTACTCATTATCTGCTTGACTCCATCTTGAACTTGTGCTAACATTGCGCCCATGGCATATTTCTGAGATGTGTTGGGGGGGGGGATACATGATGAATGGCCTATTCAGGTTGGGGTAGATGCATAGGATGGAGTTGGATACTGCTGCTAGTGTTGCATTGAATGACTGCGTCTGTTCCTGTCCCCAGGCAAATGGTGTTTCTTCTTGGTGAGTTGTGTGATGGGTTCCGTGATTGCTGCACAATTAGGTATGTGGATCATGATGAAATTGATGGTTCCAAGAAAAGTGTGTGTCTTGTTGAGGTTTGTGGGTGGTGCTAGTTTGAGGATGGCTTTGATATGCTTCTTCATAGGCTGGAATCCTTTCTGACCTAGATTAAAGCCTAGAAACTTGACTGATGTGGAACATAATGTACTCTTTTCCAAGTTCACTTGAATTCTGCCATCTAGGAGGTGTTGGAAGATTTCTTCTAAGATGGCTAGATGGTCTTTGAATCTATTGCCTTTACTGTTGAATATGTCATCAATGTACAACTTGGGATTCCCAGTAGTCATCGGCTGGAATGCTCCTACCATGCACAATTGGAAAATATCACTCACTGGTTTGATACCCATTGGGAGTACACAACTTTCAAAAGAAACCATACTGCATAGTGATGGTTAATAGCTTTCTTGAATCTACACAGAGTGGGATGGAGAGGTAGCCCACATTGAGGTTTATAACTGAGGCTAGTGTGAAACCGCTGATGTCATGTAGTATTTCTTTGATGGCAGGTACTGGATACTCCTTTTGCTTCAAGCACCAGTTGATCCTTCTAACATTGATATTGAGTCTGATCGTACAATTATTCTTGGGTATCCCAAAGGCTGGTGAGGCCCATTCCCTATCTTTGATTTCTTCTGCTGTGAGTTCTCATAGGGGCCGCCTCAATTCTTCTTTGAAGATTTCCCAATTTTTCAATGAGATCGGATACGGTTTGGCCTAAAATGGCTTGGCTCCTTCAATTAGGGAGATGATGATGGGAGTTCCTTTCCATTCTCCGTGTTTCTCTGCAAGGAGCAATTCATGTTTGGTGAGAACATGTAAAAGTTATTCCTACTGCTCCTTTATTGGATCCTGGCAGTCTTGTGCCACCTGCCTTATGTTGGCTTTATTGTAATCCATCAATTGGAGTGCTTCTGTGACTGTAACTTCAGTGGGAGTGCCAAGAGTTTTCTGTGGTTCTTCTGTCTTGGGTAGACTAAGACTCTTTGTAGGATGCCTCAGAAGTCAATTCTTCTGGCTTCAAATGCGCTCATTGCTCCTGTAGTCCCTTGGGACCATTACTGTCTGCCTTTCCCCGATGATATGCTGTTGTTACGGTGACATAGGCCAAGAATCTGCTTACACTTGTAAGCTCTAGGAGCTTCCAACTG
>JALLPD010002501.1:0-10096 GCA_036940065.1 Cyclotella cf. meneghiniana
AGTTTCTCTTACTAACATTTCAAGACTTATTGAGGCAGATGAAGGACAATTGAGTGTTCAACAAAAACTTCAATGCTATCAAACACAATGATTCAGATGAGAAGGTGGCAATTGATTGTTTTGAGAGTCTGGGGGTGCTGAGTGGAGAAGGGACGTTGGCCATGGATGGCGCGACCTAAAGGTGGGCGGTGAGTGGGCGGGAGGTTGAAAAGCCTCCTACTATGGAAATGAATTGGCGCGACCGGCAGGGGGCATAACAAAATGATAGAAGTACGGTAGCATCTATTCATGTCACTAGCTTTTAAAATGCACAACCCAGTGCGATAGCTGCACTATAGTAACTATCTCAGGTGTCACACCATCAAAGCAGTCATTGTGGTCATGTTGCTGACCCCATCCTAGTAGAGGGACGTTTGGCGGAAGAAAGAACTGTGGTAGCACAAAACGTATCACTGCCTGCTTTTGTGGCAACATTAGTGTTAAAGCTTTCTTGTTGAAAAAGATTTGAAAAGGTCAAGACTGATCTTATCAAGCGCTTGGGGTGCACGACATACCCTCAGCAGTATCGCGATCAAAGAATGGGCCCACGACCCAACATGTAATTCAGGTCTGAAAATTACCACTAAAAATTACGAGGCGCATTATCATTCCGTAGTTCATTGTAGAACTCGTTCATCTCCTGACACCATGACGATGACGATTGACATAATATTGTTGCTCTCTTTGCTGAGTCTAGGAATTTGCGGCTTGGTGGTGTTCGTTGTGTACTATTTCCGTTCGTTCCAGGAAGCCGGCCAGAGCTACGATTACTCGTGTCCGCTCACTGCCATGTGGGCTGGATTGGTGATCTTTTGGTATTCCGCCGACTTTATCGTGTGGTGGTTGTTTTCGCGATACCTAAAACGGTCCTTGGATCGAAATGCCGCCACTGGAGCATGGATAGTCTTTAGTGCTTTGTTTGTCATGGAAGGTTTTGTATCGGTCGTAGCATTGGCGTTGGCGCAGAACGAAGGTCCGGCGGCAGGATGGACTTCGTTGTGGCTTGCGTGTGGGGTGATTGGCATCCTGCTGTGTAGAGTTATGCTGCATAGAGTTAAAAGTGGCTTCGCTGGAGAACAGGAGCAACAAATTGCATGCGATGAAAACTCTTGTTCGGGTGAGGAGGTGGAACAAGAACTCGAAACACATGCCAAGGATGACACATGCTATCCTAACTCTGGATCTTCTCAGCGTCATGATTGTTCTCGAGTGCAACGCCGTTGTTCCTGCTGCTGCACTGCCACATTCTGGGTAGACATGATGTCACTTTTTCTCATGGCTCTGCTGATTTGCTTTACTTCCGCATACATGGTTCAATCCGTTCGGTCAGCCGCGAACGCAAGGTCTTATTCACCGCCTGGAAAGATATATACCGTAGAAATTCGAGAAGGCCTTAAGGTGAGAATGCATCTTTATTGTTATGGTGGCAATACTACAAAGGACTCTGCAGTCGCAACCGTCATTTTCGAGCATGGGGGTGGTTCCAATCATGCCTCTCTCTTGGCATTAGCCGACCAAGTCGAATCCTCGTTTGGTTCCAGAGTGTGCTTGTATGACCGTCTGGGATACGGATTCACGCCAACTTTGTACACTTCTGTTGGCGATCAGAGATTGCCAAACGGAGGAATAATTTTGTTCAAGCTCTTGGATGAAGCTGGTGAAAAACGCCCATTTGTTTGTGCTGGACATAGTGCGGGCGCAGAACAATGTTTGTGGTTGGCGCACGAAAGCACTGGTTCGGAGTCGCCTGAATCCCGGGTGGTGGGAGTTGCATTGATGGATGGATACCCTGATTTGATCTCCCCCGGATCAATCCGACCGGCGCAGCCTCAGACATCTGCCATCCTTGATGCAACACGGCAGTTTGCGTTTTGGGTAGGTGCGACTGGCTTGTTGTATGGGGTAGTTGGTAATCCTGGCCCAGATTTTGTCCCTGAATCGTCGAGACCCGTCATGGTTGCTCTGTATGGACAAGTACGCTTTTGGCTCTCACAGTATTGGGATGTTCGATCTAGTTTTGATCTACCAGAAGACGAACAACTGCACAATCAGCTGAATGCTTATCAGGATGGTGATGGATTGTTCCATTATGGTGGTACATTATCAGGTGTTAAGATTCTTGTTTTGCCAGCATATGACACCGTCACAACACTAGATTGTTCTATGGAAAAGAACCAAAACGAGTATTGTTGTATTCCAGAAAATGTCAGCAATCAATGGTGTGTTGACAATGCTGCAGATAAAAGGTTGTACCTTTCTCAGGCCCAATTGTATGCCTCAACACTTAGCAATGACACAGAAGGAACACTCATGATCGCTCCAGAAGGATCAAAGCATGACTTTGTTTACCATCGGGACAATTTTGAATGGGTTTCTCGTGAGATTGGTGATCAGCTTCTTAGTAGAGATCATGGCAAGAATGCAACGGCTTGACCCAAAATTCCTGAAGGATCTGGAGTATTGACTTTTGTTCAGTTTTACAATTGTCACTCCTGTAGAAACATATTAACTTGATTTAGCTGTAAAAGTAGAAGTAACGTGTCTCTATTCAATTGGATTAATATGGTTGAAAAAGTCAGCCCTTTGTGTGCAAGTTCCATGCATACTGTCAAGATTTTTTCAAAATCTCAGTTGCACAGGGAACTGAGCCTGTTTTTCTCCTCCTTCTCCATTCATTTTTCACCTTTAAAAAATACAGGTTATCTCAGGGTGTATGAACATGATTACCTAGCAAAGATTATTGAGATATATTGAAGATATTAGTGGTCAACAAGATGGTCACCAAGTTGTCATGGGAGAATCTCCATGACTATTGGTTTTAACAAGTCATTCATAGATACTTTAAATATTTAAAATTCTCAGTCCTCCTAATTTCCATAGATTCTGCTCTTACATGGGGCCAGCTGATCATCAAGAGGTACCGTGTTCAATAACTAACAATTATAGTGGTAACATGAAGAAGATAACTTTACAATGGAAATATAATACATGTGGGCACATTTATGTTTGCTTTTTGTCATGAAGTTAGTCAATGCGGTGATTCTCTGTTGACATTATGACTACAGATAGTCGCTCCCATAATTACCTAAAAAATTAAAAAGTTGGACATCAAAGTGGGATTTCACATCTGCCACTCACTTAGGAGCATGTGTGGTGAAAATTAAGATTTTTCAATCTCTCATTTGTATTGAAAACTGAGGAGATTTTCTACTTGAATAAAAATTTGGGCCTTAAAGAGTATGTTCCTTTGTGCGGAGCATGTGAAATGCTGAAGGCATGCACACAATCAAAATACTGCATCAGGTTGTCCAAACCGCCCATGTGCAGTGGAGTATAATTTTTCTTCTCTTCCGGGAATTAAAATCAATATTTTTCAACTTAGTTGTGTTAAAAATTGAGGAGGTTTTTTACAAAATTAAAGAGTTGGGCATCAAAGAGCGCATTGGCTTGCGCAGTGTACTTGAAATAATTGATGCAAACAAGCAATCAAAATACACCAACATGTTGTCCAAACCACATATGGTGCAGCTGAGGATGATATTTCAAATTTCTTCTTGCAATCAAAATCGAATTTTTTAAAATCTTAGTTGTGTTGGAATCTGAGAGAAGGTTTTCTACATTGTTAAAAAGTTAGGCCTCTATAAGCACATTCACATGTGCTGCTCATTTGAAGCACTTGAGGTGCATGTGTGATCAAAATAATTCAACATGTTGTCTAAACCATGCATGGTGAAGCTAAGGATGATTTTTCTTCTTTTGTTGTTGCTGCAAAAAAATCTTGCAGCCGCTGCTGGTAATGACTTATCATGAATTACTACACAGATGTACAAAAGTGCCCTATATAGTTCATGTTTTTCATCATCAAGCATCAAGCCCCCCTTCCAAAAAATGAGATACAATTTTGCAGAACAAAAGCTACTGGGGTTTAGGGTTTGGGGTTTAAGCTACAAAAAATCATGAATTAAAACATTGTGCTTGTGGTGATTTCAGCATCACAGCTCTACTCACAATGAGAAAATCTTTCTGGTGTTGTGAACTACTTTTAATTAATGGCATAGCTGCTTTCATTGAGTAAATTGTTGTGCTGAAATGAAAATGGTCTTCTAGAAATGAATAGTGCATCCATCAGTCTCCTGTCAAAAATTGCTGATGATACCTTTTTCAGCTCTATTCATCACTATGTATCACTTGAAAGCTCTCTATATCAGCTTTCTGTTGGTGAATGCATATTTCATGCTTTTCAGGTGGTTCAGGTTTTACAATCTCTCAAAGTTTATGGCTAAAAATGAAAAAAACAACCACCAAACAGATCATGTATATCTGTGTACACAAGATACCATGCACGTAATGTCTGGCGGTAAAACATTTTCTGATTTTGGAAAGTGTCCACAGTCTATCTGTCATTGACACTAATGGGGTCACTCTTTTATACTATTCTCTTTTTAAGTCCCAGTCTTAAATGCAAACTGATCAAAGTTGGGTCTAGGATCTGTATATGATCTGTCTGATGACTACGTGACAGGAAATAATTTTGGGGTTTAAGCAACAAATAAAATATGTATTACCATTTTGAATATAAAGATAAACAAAACAAGTCTGCTAAAACTATCTTATCCAATTTCTGTCATATCTTGAGGCCATATCTTGTTATGGTAAGTATTGCACTTTAAAATCTAGATTTGCTTGAAAATAGGTGCCCTCAACTATCTATGAGAAAGCATGTGTTGGAGGATGTACAACCTTCATGTGGAGAAACTTAATGGAGAAATCATGCAAACATTCAACACATTTAAGTTTCTCTTTCCACTCAGAATCAGAATTATAAAAAGTAATGAATAACTAACAGTGGGTGACTAATGCCAAAATTGTACTGCTTTCACAGAAGGAAGCAGTAGCTGGTAACTGCCTCCCAACAGGAATTGGCATTGAGGTATTCTGGACAAACCCAAACCAAAGTGGTTATCTTTTTGTCTTGCTATTTCACAACTCAAACAGAAGTTTTTCTGGGAGGGAATGACTTTTCACTGACATAGGAAGAAATCTATGCTTAGGAGAAGTTTAGAGATGCATACTATCACCAGTGCTACAGGAAGAATTGTGGTTAATTAACAAATTAGATGAACTTTACAGTGGGCAAACATGACAAGGGCAAGAAACACAAGTTGATAGCTGTTAATGTAAACATAATGTTTATTTTTGATGGCCACAAGCAACTGACCATGCATCATTTAATGATGGGGTGCTAGCAATGACAAAATGGACAGAATGTCAGATCTTATATTATGCATTTGATCATGCAAAGATTGTGGTGGGTAGATGTGGTTGAGGCTGATTCACAGCAGGGGAAGTCTGTCTTAGTGGAATTATAGTTGGGGCATTTTCTCTCTTTGTATATAACAATAATCACTGTGGCTTAAGAACCACTTGGGCTTGAGCACCTAGAATTGCTCACTGAGGCGTACAGCTATTTCTAATTGTCTTCCACTTTTGGCTAAATTACACTCATAGAAGGAGGCACATTTTGAGTTCTTTCTCAGAATGTGCAATGATGTAGCTGAGACAGCAAACAGCCAAGCAACTAGATGTGTCCATTATTTTAGTGTTAAATAATGAACAATAGTGACACAGAAGGGCAATCTGGACAATCAGACTTGGTTAAAGCAGTTTGAAATTAGCATGCATGAGATTGAGCACCACAACATTCTTAAAACATTTTATGGTGCTAGAGTACAGAAAATTGTTGTAAACAAAAAATGAGGTAGGTCTATTGTCATCAGGCATGGGTGGTGTAAGCAATGATGCTGGTGTGGGGGGTGAAAAATCATCGAGAGGATAAATTTTATGAGAAAATGTACAAAATAGCCATGGAAGGGACATGAATGTTGCACATTGTCATCATGATAATTGTTGCTGCATTGTAACCATCAAACATCTGATAGGTCTGAGAAGGATAGGGTTAGTTAGCTGAAAGTATGAAGAGCTTAGAATACAATATTCAATTTTCTTCTTAGATGAACTCAGTTTTACTCAATTTTCAGAAGTGACTCCTCCAATGACTTTGATTGTAGCCTGTCATACCTCCTGCCACACCCACCACAAAACTCATGCTGCAACAATTATCCAACATAATCAGTTCTGCTATCAGTGTTCTTGTTTGACTACTCCTGTAGCAGCTATCAAGATGATGATGACTACACTTACAACAAGTATGGTGACTGTTGCTGGAAATAGATCTCGGCTCTGTCATTTATCATTTTGTGTGGTCACCATAATAGTTCATCAAGGATAGTAGACATTTACAAACAAAGGAGTAATTTAGTATAGAAAAGCTCAATTAATGATTGATTGATTACAGAATATTCACAAAGTAATGCTAACCTTTCCTGGTACAATGTAACCATGACATACTCATCTTTTCCTGTTATTACAGCTTTGGCTGTATTTTTCCTTGCAAAAGTTTCTGATCGTTTGATTGCAGCAAATGCTGTTTCTTTACCTTCATCTATTTTGATCTGTAATTGTTTTTGGCTCAACTGATTCAAGATATATGGCTATTTCATGACAAACTGGGGCTCAATTAAAAATCTAGATTGCTATGTGGTGGATTTGTTTCATGGTTCTTGATCCATCATCAGTCCCTGTTGAAAATTGCATCACTAAGTAGTATGTATAGATTTCTTGTAGTCATCAAAAGTAGTTGTGTTAAATCTTCAAGTATAACAACAACATGCATCAATTCCAAGGTAGAATCTTTACCCTTCATGCTTGATGCCATTTCTTTGCCTGAGTTGCCATCCTTTGTGCAATCCACAAAAATTGTAGACCATGATTTATCTGACCTAAAGTTGGGAAGGTTAAATTAATGTAGAAAATGAAAAGAATGAAATATCATTTTACTGATTAATTGAAAACTACTGCAAACTCTCTTATTCTTCTCCTGTCAGACAGAGGAGTCTTCATGGACATGCAGTCCACACCACAGCTCCCTCAGAGATATCTGTATACCTCAAAGTTTGCATCCTTTAAATACCAAAAGTTGATATGTACTACACATGCTCATCACATACCACATACATACAGGTCTACAGCATGGTTGCATAGAACTTGGACAGGTCACCAGACAAAGGTACCGCTACAACTGCATGCACTCTATCTTCTAGCAACACATGTAGGCTGAACTGGTCACTTTTAGTAACAGGTCTTATGCAGGACTCAGTACTACATTAGCACTCAACTATTGGACCATATGTAGCCAGAAATCATCGGTTACTAGCCAATCGTACATGCATAGGTTATCAGCCCTTTTGATACATACTTCTCCTAGTGTACAAAAGAGCTGTTATGCATGGGTAGGACAATATCTCATTGAGAATTTAGCCTTGGCTCTGAGATTTTGACGGTATGATGTGATATTTGGCATATTTGTCACTCCCAAGACTTAATTGATGTATGACTGAGAATGTTATGGAAACTCTTTACATTGATGACCTTTGTATTTTTGCCCCACAGAATGGAATCCTTTGTCTCTATCCTCCCGTCCTTTAGAGTCTCCCTCCACTTCTACTTCCCCCTCTCCCTTAGGATCACATTGTCTGATGAACTAAATAATTCAATCTTCTGCTACAAACTTTAAGTTTGACTGCTTGTAAAACTTTTTATGTACATGCTCTCTCTCTTAACATCATGTAGTCAATGTCATTTACAGGTAAAGAAGGATTAAAATTCTGTAACAAGAAGCAGTAATTAATGCCTCTTTGAGAGTTGGTGCTGCATTGATTGTCATTGTTAGATGGGGGGTTCATGTCCCAATGTTGCTACACATGTTTACTTATTACTTTGAGCATGAGATTGCTGCAAACAAAAAATAAGGATGAAATGTTAGAATTATTCCTTATTCAAGCACCTTTAATCAATCATTACAATTACTATTGATGTAGTCAATATCAAAGACTGACTGGATTACACAAAATTATGCAGAATTTCAACTAAAAAATAGCAGCATGCCATCAGATATGGATCTGCTGCACTGCCAGAGTGTCAAAGGAGTGCTTTAGAGTAACATTAACAAAGAGGCAACAATGTGGGAAGGGCTCAAACAATGTTGTCATGGATAAGTTGACACTAAATTGTAATTTTCATGAAATGGATGTTACAAAAAAATTTTCTTTTTTATGTGAGAGGAAGAATATTTTATGTCTACAATTTATCTGTCACATTTCAAGGGAGTTTGCTGCAGCCTCATTTTGCACCCTCAATGACTATCATTGACAAAATCTTTTCAGAAAACACTCAAAAATTGTCTGATTGAATTGGTTGCCAGAGTAAATACTGAATCTTTGCCAATATATTTGCCAATTCTTAAGCCATGTGCAATTTTTGATGTGCATCCTGACATTGGGATCTACTCCTGTGGGCATGACTCAACAAGTACAATTGATGCTCACAAATATACTGACAGCAATCTGCCTGTACCTCTTTGCCCTGATTGAATGCCAGGGAAGGGATAGCTTTAAACTTGTCAACAAGTAAAGCATTTGTAGGGTCATATGTATGCGGCATCAAGTTAAAATCAGGTTTGTCATTGATGATTTTGTGGTTATTACAGCTTCATCATCTGAAACTTTCCATCATGGTCTTGTAGATCACTGTATCAATCTCCCCTATGAACATATGCATTATTCATTTTGTTGTTGAATTTGTAACATAATCAATTATGAAGTGGTGATACCTTGAATCCTTTCCATAAATTTTCATGAAATCATTGGCATCAAGAATATTCAGTAGGGTTAAATGAATTTTTATCATCATCAATGGACCACATATCAGTCATCCTTTCTAGGACAAAAATAGTATCATGTTTAATATTGTGTGAAAATATCACACAAGTCTGATGTTCAAAGGAGGCATTACATCAGTTTGAATGAAAAGAATTTTAAGCATGTTCCCTTGGTGCCACCATACCCTAAATGCACCCTAATAATACTACCATTTTTGACACATATCTTCTCTTTTATCAAACTAAGACAATGTGATTTAGTTACAGACTTCATTGGCAAATAACTGTTATGAACACTAACCAAACACACTGCATGTAACTCAAACATTAACTGGACTCAACCTTGCAAAACTACATATAATACAAATAAAGCCATGATTTTCTGATGCGGTTACGCCATTGAATGGCACAAGCATTGATCACTTTGTGAATAGAATGGTTCATTAGCTAGAATGATGGATGAATAGCAATCAAAATGTGACACTGTAGCATGCTTACATATATACTATTCTCCTAGTATGAATTCAACTGTGAAGTTTGTCATGCTCTCCAATCATGATATAGAATTGATATTTGAAAGACAAGAAAAAGGCAAAAACACGGCAATGCAGATTCCTTGTAGAAAGGAAAAGTAAAATTTTAAGTTAGAAGAGCCTTTTTCCAAAGCTCAACCTCAGCAAATCTTTTGAAAGGAAAAATATTGAACTCGAACTGACCAAACTTATTAAAATGGAAAAAATGAATATAAGCTTAACAAACTTTTTGAAGTTGAAAAAAATTGAACTTTAACTCGTGGAACTTTCTGCCTTCCTATGATTGCCTAACTTTAACTTTGATAATATTTTAGTCACTAACTTTTCACAGTGTATTATTATGGCATGTTGCCAAATAAGATCACTGAAATTACAGTTACATAGGAACATGATGTAAAATGATATCTGTACAACGTACAAAGGGCATACAATCAATGAAGTCATCATACCGGTGGCACATTGATTTTACCAGGTGATTTTATGCAATAGGTTGCAAAATATGTCATGTTACTTGATCTTACAACAGAATATTCATTATAATGTCATATATTTAGAAAACTACATCATAATTGTACCGATTTGCTGTCTAAAGCATAAATCTACTATTATTCCAGGTAGCTCATTACACTGCTAACGAATTGTTAGTAAGCTGTAGGAAAATGGCTTACTAACAATGGCATGTAGGATTTATATTAATCTAATTTAGCTTGAAAATTGCTGTTGTTAGTAAAAATGTTAGTTATCAAAG
>JALLPD010002502.1:0-10091 GCA_036940065.1 Cyclotella cf. meneghiniana
TTGCAGTGGTGGATCCTTTACACCGGTGGTTCTTATACACCAGTAATTACGGTAGGGCAGATCAAAAGCGACTGTTGCACATTACATGATTCCACTGCATACAAATTGCACCACAAGCCGAACAGTGCTGTGACTAGAAATTCAAGGAAAAGAACATGAAGTATGCAAGTAAGCAATATGCAAAATCAATGAAAAAAAATAAAAACTGGCTACCATATCAGTACAAAACTTGCAAAAAACACCTACTTTTTGGGATGCATCAAATTTCACAGAAAAGTGAAGGTGCATGGTGACCTGGAAGATTTTGAGAAATGAATCATACATTGATAAATTTCCAAATAAGAAGGTTTTGGTGATAATTTATACTGCCTCTATCTTGTCATGTCATGAGACCAGATTACTTCAAATCTTTTTAAGGCATACCATTCACTAACCATGCCTATTTTGTAACTAAACCAGTCTCAGATCATTACTGTTAAACTAATCCAAGCAAGTGTCCATTTCATCATGCAAAATACAACTGCTTCTTCTTACAATATGTGTTCATGAATAATCAGTTAGCAGTCATGCATATAAGTCAATCTGTTCAATCTTTTTGACTGCAGTTAAAACATGGTCAGGCCCATACCCATGAGATTGGCATTAAAAACATTCAACAATAGAAAAATTGATGACGCCCATGGGATTAGCATTCAACTTCTATGAATGACCATATCAAATGAAAAATGAGGTCAGGCCAATAGATTTTCCATTTGAATGCAGTCACCATGTTTGAGATATCATCAGACCCAAGGAATCTGCATTCGAAAGTGTTCAAAATTTCAAAATGTAGTCAATGCAAACGTAGGCAGTCATACAATGGCAGAAATACAAGGCATGAGCAACAAACAATGACCAAGAAGCTTTGAAGCAGATTCATAAAATTGATGATTTGGTAACTTTTCTTTAATTGGTGGTCATAAAATTGTCTCTACAAGGCTATGCCAAGAAAGAAGTATTGAATTCATGCAAATTTGAGTGAATCATTTTTACTTGTACAACTGAAACGCTAAGTTTTGAATTCCAAATTCTGGTTACTATCCAAAACGTCAGTCATTTGACATGTTACTGGTTACCAATCAGAATTCCAGGACTCATAACCAGAACCAAGTTATCTCTTATCTAGGCATGAACTAGGTGTCTTTATATTACTCTATCTCCAACTCTCTGATCTAGACAGAACAGCTACTGCTCCTTGCAGAAATCAATGATCTGAAAGTTATTGTAAAATGAAGCAATTGCCCACTTCGGACTCATAATTGATTTTATAACTAATTTTGTAACAGACATCAGTTGCATAAATTTAGACTCTACACTAACCAACAAATCACAGAATGGATAATTTAATATAAAATAAATTTATTTTCATCATTCTTGAGCAATAATGTGATCAAAAAAGGATTAGGGTGAAAGATCAAATTAAAATGAAGACAAATAAAACTAAAAGCCAAAAGCCTCATCGATTTGCTTTGTATTTGCAGCTGTGGGAGGACAACAGTGGCCATTTTTTGGCTATCTGAGATCTACATGGGAGCCATACAAACATGGGCAAAAACAATCAGGTTGAAAACCTTCATGACAGCTGTAAAGTTGTGGGGCTGAAAATTGAAATCAATTGTCAGTGACCGAATTCCTTGTTTCACAAGCTGTCAGAGAAAGTTAGCAATGGTCACTTCAGTGGTTCCTGAACTTGGATGCAGCATTCCAAACAATGGGTGAGTGACAAAGAAAAGAAAATGGGGAGAAAAGGATGAAGTGCGGCAAAAACTAACTATGGTTGCCATTTTTTATTTAATTCGTGGCTTTGGGAGGGTAAAGCTTCTATTTAGGCTGGGGGGAGGGGAGAGTGAAAAAACTTGACACAGTGACAATTGAAAAGTGGTGAGAAATCAATCAAGGGGGGAGACTTTATCAAAAACAAGAATGAAAACTGACCATTTCCACATTCCTTGAGTTTCTCACAGAGGGGGCTGGGGAATGGCCCTGGAAGTTATAGTACAATCTATATCAGAGCAATATTTTCATTTGAACAATCCTGTGCTGAAAAATTTATTGGGGTGCAGGGGGGATGGAAAATGGAAAATAACTCACTATTGCTGGGATTCACTGCCAGTGGAGGGGTGGCAGACTCTTATTGGGGCTGTGGGCTGGAGGGAAGATCCAAACCATTCTAGCCACTGCCACCTTCACAACCACTCTATTGAGTTATAACTGCAACTATGTGTTTGGTTTAAGGGTGATAAAATTTTACAATTGATTAAAAGTTTATTGTTCAATGCAAGGCAACAAAGTATAAGAGTGTTTAAAGGCTTCACTTTTGCATCACTTATTGCCCTCAAAGACCACTGCAGTTGTACCAGAATAATGCATGAATGGATGAGATAGTGATGCTCCAGTAGATCAATATGATATTGGAACCAAACATTGCAACACTGCAAATCAATGTGGTTCCTATTACCTTTTTGACTCCTATAATTCTCAAAATATTCATTAGATCTCTTCGGCAAGCAATTGAAGAGTTGGGGTATGATTTCATACATATTCCAAGAGGGTGCATGGTTTCCATGCAGCTGTTGAAGTTTGCTTCAGCAAACCATTAAAATCTGGCTGTCATATCCCCTTTTACAAGTGGATGGTCAAGCAAGTTATCATCCTTCATATGATTGACTACCCATCGATATGGCAAGTGTTATATAGAATGATGGATGGAGTTGAGGAAAATGGGGCTCTAACTTGAAAGTACAGAAAAACAGCAGTTCAATAAAAGCAAGTCTTCTGTTGATAAAGTAAGCCTTAATGATAAAGTGTAAGAATTTAAATGTCACACATGAAACATGAAGATATCATGATGCCATATGTTTAATTATATGAATTCTATCTATGTGTCATGTCTCCTCTTCAATATGAATTTGTTGCATCACATCATCATATTATGACATGATTCAAAGTAGCCTTAACTTGGGCAAATGGATGGATCTTGAAATTTCTTGAAGTATTGACTGCATCCTGTATCATTAATTTTCTGTTGATTGTTGTACATTATGACCACTTTGTTTTGATTTCTTTATCTGTTCATAGCAATCATTCCACCAATATGATACCAAAAAATTGTGTTTGATGTTAGATGGATCATTCAATTAGCAATCATCTTCATGGTGACAGAAACATTATTGATGGTGCGCTGACGACAATTTTCACCATCAACTCTTGGCAATCTCTGTCATCAATTCATGCGTGAGAAAATTGAAGAAAGGAACATGCCATTGTTGCATCATGGCTGCATCAAAGGATATAGATTTTTGATATTACTTGGAGAAAGAGCCAGATTATTTTTGTTGAAAGATGACATGGTAGATGGTAGATTTTGATATAGAAATATAATAATAATAGTTTATGGTTATGGGGGTCTGCAAATATGAACAGATTTGTCTCAAATCCACCCTAAAAGGGACATTGTTAGTTCTCAACACAAGTGAATTTTGCATATATTTTGTTGTGTTGCATTTCTGGTATGCGCTATACAATTTTTGTTCACACATTTTAAAAGCTATAGGCCTAAAGAGTCAACACATATAATGAGCAATCACACAAAAATTGTGTCAGTGACCTAAGCCAATAGTTAGGAGAGTTTTTATGAATAGAAAATAGATAACAAAAACGGGTTAACGATTGATTGGAAATTATTTTTATGAGCTATTGAAATAATTATAACCAAAGACTGGAAAATATCAGTCATCATGCTTTTTTCATGTAAATTACAAAACCAGTATTTAGACTTATGTATAAACTGGTATGTTTGCACTAAAGACATAGTGAAGGATGTGAAGGGTCTACACATTTTTGGCATGAACATTTAAGAGATTTAAAGATCTTATGTAGGTTTTTATACAGTTTCGGTATGTTTTGCAAAATCTAATCTTTTGGAGATTTGAATTGTGGTAAAAATAATCTTTAAAGTTTTGTAAATTTTTATTAAATGGGAGTCCATGACCAATGACATTGTGTGCATTTGGGACATATCTTAGGTAAGCATCACTGAAAGCACCCTTGGCTCATGTCACTCACCACCACATCTGGAGCGATTGCACACAAAAAGTAAAACTTCCTGAGGAGATAAGCACAGGGAGGACAAAAATATGATGTGAATAGCATGAGTATTATGAGGAGAGAGGGGATATGATTCCAGCTGTGTTTTAAGTTAGTCAAAATATGGTATTACTCTCCTAATGTTTCATATTTCAGATTTATTTGTGCATTTGCATTGGACCCTTATGGTGTGGTTTGCATGAACTGACATGATGGTCCAAGCATTATTTTTATGTCTGTTATCTGTTTTGAAGAGGATACCATCTATTTGCAGCAGTACTTTGTTGACGGGTCGATAATCCCAGTCAACATGGGCATTGTTTTCCTTTGCCATACTTTGGTCTGTTTGTCTTTGTCTTTATGTCCCTATTTTAGACCAGTCAGCAAAGAATACATCATCAAACAACACCCAGCTGTCTCTATAGGACTGGACGATGCAAGCTGTTTGACATTTTGTGAGGGTGTTATTGCAAGGATTGCCTGCACCTTTTTGGGTTGCGGTTTTATACCATCTCTGGATAAGTTATATCCGAGGTATTCTGTTTCTATGACATAGAACAAAGATTTATGTGAATTGATTTTCAAGCCCACTTCTTGCAACTGGATGAGGACCTTCCTTATTTTGGCAAGGTGGTCATCCAGGCTTCCCTTGGTGATGCATAGTAGACCACCAATATATTTTTGGATGAACACAATGTTGTCATTAATTCAGACATCTTAGCTTGTAAGATGTTGTAAGAGCATGCAATACCCAATGGTAGTCACAGGTAAGAGTACGTACCCCATGGCAAGATAATGGTGCATATTTTGGATGCATCTGCATCCAATCTAATGGTATTATAGCCCTTATTTTGGTCAAAGGCTGGGGCAATGTTAAGCCTTTTAGGTCTTGCAGAACTGTACTAAGTTTGGCTATGGGGATGGTTTTCTCACAATCTGTTTGTTAACTTTGCTTAAGCTGAAAATGCAAACAATGTTGCCCTTCTGTGGTACTATAAAGGTTGGCAAAGCTCATTCAGAATTTGCTTACCATTGTAATACTCACAAGTCACATATTCTTTAGATTTTTTGTGGTCTCCAAGTGCTTTTTGGGTATTGGAAAAGGCCAGCCATGGTATTGCCTTGTTTCTTCCTTTTACTGGAGAGAGACCAGCTCACAATCTTGGTAACCTCATGTCTAATCAAACACCTTCTCAAATTCTGCAGGAGCTCCAGTAATGACACTTGTTCCCAGGCACTGAGATGCTTGCAATCATTTTCCATTACTACCCTGAGATCTGACTTTTCATAGTTGGTGTCTTGAATTTGTATGAGGTGTTTGGTGGCCTCAGGTGTGCTCTGAGGTTCTCTGGATGTGTCTTGATAGATGCTTTTATTCATTTTCCAAGAGTTCTCAATCAAGCCTGTGTTCTTAATTTGTTACTATCTATCATTGGCAGTGAGATTTCAACAAGTGTTATTTTTTTGTCCAAAAGTCTAAGACGATTCCTAACTCTTTCAGGGCATTACTACCAAGAAAGAGGTCAAATGCTGGTTTGGTCATGACATTCTTGTTGCATTCCACAAAATCTGGTTGTATAAAGTACTCTCTGCATGCAAAATAATCAACAAATTTTACTCCAATTTTCCCCTTTCAGCTGTCTGGAAGCTCCCACTTTACGCGTGCCAAGACTTTGGCACCTTCCAAGTACTGTACAAAAAGGGTTGTTCCTTGTGGGCAGGAAATAAATGTTATCGGGGAACATGAGATTTTTACAAAATAAAATTCCTTCCAAATGCTATTTTGATGTTAGAAACCTCTAGGTATATACTCATGTCAAATGTAAAATTTTAGAAAAAATTCCACCGGGAAGGTCATCATTTTTAATCTACCGCGTATTTTCATGTTATTTTACTAGTGACTGGACTAGTGACTGACTAAAATGCATGGTTATGATTATTTTATGAAATTTTTTTTCCTCCAGTAATGCTTAATGTGAAGAGGTACTGGCATCATTAATTTATGGCTTGTGCCTTGTTTCATGTTGTTTTTTGGGAGTTATTGATATTTTAAAGCAATTTTTGCCAATTTTGAGCAAAAATGATCCCCCAAAACACATATTGGGCAATATTTGCCCTTCCAGTCAACAAAAACTCATGGGAGGTGGATCATTTTTGATGTACTCATAATGCCTGAACTTTGCACATCATTGCATGGCAGTTTTATGATCTGTTTTCAAGCTTGCTATTTGCTTTTGTCATTGGGAACAAGGAAATAACCCTGCAAAAACATGATTGGAAAGCTGACTAGTTTCTGACAGCCAAGCACACAAGAAGTGGATATTTTTTCCATTTACAATGGCTGAACTTCACATCATGTTTATTGACAGTGTTTGGGAGTTATTAAGTTTCTTTCTATAGGCAGTTTTGTCATTAAAAGCAAAAATGATCACAAAACACATATTGCACTGTATTGACCATTCTTGAGAACAAAGATACCTGAGAGAGGGATCATTTTTGATGCCCTTTGACTGAATGAACTATGTACGATGTTCCAGGCCACTTTTGAACAGTTTATAAGTTGCTGAGGGTATTTTGCTATTTGTAGCAAAACATGACCCCCTCCAAAACACATGTCGGATGCATCTACCTGACGACAAAACAACCTGGGAGACAGAACATTTTTGATGCCCTTCCAATGAGTGAGCTATGTGTCATTTCCAAATAGTTCGGAAAAGTAGTTTAGTTTATAATGGGTATTTCTGCTATTGAGGGGACAAAGGGATTCAAAAACAAATATCAATATTAGGCCATCCTGTAATTACTGCTAACATGATTACTTTTCATGAAAACTAAAAAACTATGTCACAAGTCAATGAGAAAAAAAACTCATAACATTATAATTTGTAACCTGAATTTATGACAAGTTTAGGTTAGTCGTGATCATTAAAAGTAAGGGGCGACAGTGACCCCCTATTACATTTAATTTGACATATGCGTTTTTTACAAGATATATACAAGAATTTCTGGCAGATAAATTAATTTTGGTATTATGTACCTATCTAACTCTAAATAAATGTACAGTTCTGTGTTTTGAAATTATATCTCCAGCAGACTCACAGCTGATTATTTGATTTTGATCAGGACAAGAACAGACACTAATACATTCAGTAAAAATGAGTTAATTATCATGTCAATTATTACTAGATTATGATATTTATCTCTCAATTCATATGTGTGTTGAAATGCAAAAATTGTCAAGCTAATGTTGAGGAGCATTTCTGTATTTGACAGTGGAGTCATGTTGATGTAGTCTGATATTGCAATTGCCAAGAAAGAGTGGGGATGTAATGGACAATATTTGGATGAATTTTTGATGGGCTGGCATTATTTTCCAGTTTCAAATTTAAAAAATGTCAAAGATGGTGGAAATGATTATTCTTTAAGAATTATTTCAACTAGATGATCTTATGAATTAGTAACAATATAATTTATGAATTTCCATTGTTTGATTGCTGTGTGGTTTTCTTGTTGTATTGACAACTCATGGTATCAAAATGCAAGTGAGATGGTTCATCCTAATATTTGGGTGAATTGAACATGCCAGCATTCATAACTGAAAGTGTAATTTTGATTGAGACGGCAATAGAAACAAGCACTGCATTAAATGGATAAATGAATAAAATGTCATGTCAAACAAATTCTCTATCATCAAGAGAATTGTCCACAATTTGCCTGTGGAATTGTGTTGTGGTAGACTGACAATGAAATGGCCATGAAAGAGTGGAGATGCAAATATTTATATGTTGAGTGAAATGCCACACAGGCTGAACATCACTTTGGAGTTTTCAAAAAGTATTCTGAATGATTGTGGCATTGTTAATTCATTTTGGATTTTCTAACAATCATTATGATGTCAATTTGTGCTCCCACCTTAGTCAGTCATTTGCCCCATGTAAACAGTTGATCGCCAACTTCTTTCTCATATTTTTACAGGTTGATTGTTATGTCTACTGCTAAGAGAAATGTGTCAGGTAATCAAAACAATTTAAACCAATAATTTGATCAACTAACCATATTTTTCACTTCCTTGCAATTACTACATAATTGCATTGTAATATAATCATGCGTACAACAGAACACAACATGGGTATGTTTTTAGGACAGTTGTTGTTCTTGTGCAGCTGGCCCTAAAAGATAGAGACCCTCTTTTTGGCATCAACTACAAAACAATTTTTGATTAGTTTGAATCTGTCATTGTATGATTTGGTTCTAGAGTCTGCAATGCTGTATTTTGCATTGAGTGTATCATCATATTTGGTTTCTAAAAAAGAAAATGCTGTATTTTGCATTGAATTGATCATACTTGTTTTCTATATCATATTTGGTTTTACTTGTATTCTTTCATTTGGTTGTACTTTTATGTTTGGCTGCTTTGTTGCATATCTGTGCAATGCTCCAATAACCTATTATATAAATGATTTCCTTCATCCTCATTGCACTCTCTCCAACTTTTTTGCTTCCATTTTTAATGGTTGATTGTTGTGTTTTGTTTTCTAGGGCATGAGTAATGGGTAGCTATGTCATGATAAATATTGTTGGGTCACCACAGTCTCCCTCCACTCTTGTATTGCTACCAGCTAACGGTCTATTTGTTGGTGATAGGGCTCATGGCTTGTAGCCCTTTTTCATAGTGTCCTTGGCTTTCTCTCATTTTTAGGTTGATTGTTGCATGTTTGCAGGTGAAACAGGAAAGATGGCATGACCAAAGGTGAGTATTTCCTGCAAGTTCTGTGTATTTCAACCTGCAAAATGCACTCCCTTCCTCTGACCCTCAACAGAGATTGAAGGAGTGAGAGATCTTAGTTGACAGGGTAAAATGGATCTGGTTCTCTTCCCAAATCATCAGAATTTGGAGATGTCAAGAAATCGAGTCCGCTTTCTTTCGGGAAGAAGAACTCATTGAGTTATCTCACCCTTGTGGATCTGAGGGTAGCATTGTGCGTGCGCTGTGTTAAGGAACACAGCACTTATTTGGTATTTAAAATTGGAGCAAAATTGACAGAGATATTGCGAATAGGGTTTGCAATCCCATCAACGGTGATCATGGCTTTTAATGCTCGTGGGTGCATTATATTGAGATATTTTGATGTACCCCCATGATATAAAATATTGGGCTATGTCATGCCACATCTTAATGTTGCCCCTGTGGCATAACTTTGGCAGAATTTGCATTGGTTTGATACTGGAGGTGGACCTTGGAATAAAGAGTGGGGGGGGTTGATCAATTGCAGACATCTTTTTCTTCAATCTGGCATGTTGCCAGAGATGGTCCATTGGCAAAGAATGCAGCTTTGCAGAAAGTAGGAGTACATCTGATATTGTACATAAAAATAGATAGCATGTAAAAAACATCTTGTTTCCCCCTTGTAAAGGTCTCCATTGGACCCTGAGTCATGTTGATGTTGATATTGTTACTGGGGTGACACCTCAGAGGTTGTTTGTTTGCTCTGGGGGATCAACTTTCAGGTGTCAGTTCCATTTTGGCTATTAGTGCTATGACACCTTAACAGGCTTCGGTGTGTATATCATTATTGTTGTTGGCATTGTTTTGGGGGTTTTTGAAAGTGTGATTGTCACTGGGGGCACATTTAGTATCCTCAGTGATGTCCATTTTATAAGTGCAAGATTATTTTGAATTTTTCTTATCATTGACTTATTATTATTCTGAATTTTTCATTCTGCTTTATGTTGCAAGATTTTTGAATATTTTTGACAGTGTTGTTGTTCAATTATTCAATTTATTTTATTTGGACTGGCTTTTTTGTTGCAAGCTTCATTTTTTGAGTTTCCATTCTTTGCAATATCAAAATTAATGTTATCATTTCATTAAGTTATAGCTTGTGAGATAGCATTACTCGGACTGGGATAAGTGTAAAGTTCCATTGAACAACTTAGTTTACATTGCTTACAAGTATAGAATCCCC
>JALLPD010002503.1:0-10106 GCA_036940065.1 Cyclotella cf. meneghiniana
TTTCTCACCTGGTCAAGACATGGTTAAGACAATCGGACAGTAGTGAAGCTATTTTTGTGGTCGTTTTAAAGTATGCACATGGCATGTGGCCACACTAAAAGCAGTTTTAAAATTTCCAGGTAAAAAGGTAAAAGGTTGCTTATTTGTTCCTAAATTCCAGTAATGATCATTTATTAATATCTTTGTGTATTTTAGCGGATAATCATGTTGCAAAATTGTAAAACTACCTATACATCTCAAATGTGAGAAAATACGGCCAAAGGAGGAGGAGGAGGAGGAGGAGGAGGAGGAGGAGGAGGAGGAGGAGGATGAGGAGAAAAATCTCAATTGCAATACAACTAAGCTTTAAAAATCTTTTTTTCTTGGACCCAAAAATTGCAAAGTATTACAATCAGTTGCTGCTAGCTTTTTTGCAGCTGTTATTTGTGATAACTTGATACCAGTCAGCTCAGCTCTTCAATGATTGTTTTAGTTATTGTTTATTGTATTGTACTAAGGAAGAATTGGCTTAAAAGATGAAAGGGTTTGCAAGTGAGCATGTGTACCTCCCAGGCTTCATGTGCACCATGCACACGGATGCGCTCAATGTACGAAGGCAATATAGGCTACAAGAATTCACAAATGAGCAAGTACCAGTTAAGTTGAATTATGTTGTGCCCCATTTGATAAACAAATTACAATTCTGAGATAAAATTATTGATCCTAATGTTTCTTATATCACCCCACCCGCACACAGATTATGTGTGAAATACTACAACTCCTTGCTTTGCAAGAATCATTTTGACGTATCACATGATGGGTCTGCAATGTCATCATCATTTTTGAAAATCCATTCCAAGTTGGCTGAGGATGAAAAGATAAGTCATCTCTATGCACAAAAAATTGACACTGCTTTGTAATTACATTGCAAACATGTGAAGGAAGGAGGACGAGTTGAGTCTGTTTGTAGAGAAGGCTGGTAGAGCTGAGCAGGACCAACCTAAAGGGATGAGAGTGGCAGTTTTTGATGATTATTTTATCTTGGGTTATCATGCTGTTGCATAGCAGTGATGGATGCTTCCAAGGATATAGGTAGTAAGTACCTGTAAATGTATCAGTATATGGTTGCTAAATCCTATAGATAAAGATAAATACAGTATTTTTACTGGAATTTGCTCTTTTTCATGTACAGCATGGTACTAATTGAATTGAATTGACTTGAATCTAAGCATTGATAAATAACAATAGCAATAACAAATTATTTTGTAGTGTAATGTTGGCACA
Organism: Cyclotella cf. meneghiniana; assembly: GCA_036940065.1. Taxonomy (NCBI): domain Eukaryota; phylum Bacillariophyta; class Thalassiosirophyceae; order Thalassiosirales; family Thalassiosiraceae; genus Cyclotella; species Cyclotella cf. meneghiniana. The sequence goes on from JALLPD010002503.1 coordinate 1,264, forward strand.
GCCTATATTTGTAACTTATTAGTTCATTGATGTGTATTTGGTTGATTTATTGGTTTTTCTTATCTCTATTCTAAGTCCTACTATTCAGAGAGAAAATTACTTTCTTCTACCAGAAACTAGCCCTCCTGATGCAAATTAGTGTGTTCACACCCTAATTCCAAAATTCTAAACCATACCGAAAACAACATGTTGGTTGTTGGTGAATAAACAGCAAATTAAGTAAATATTATGTATGATGCAATGTTCTTTAAATTATCTTAACCACATTTGATTATAAATAATTTTGATTAAGTGGTATTAATTCACTGAAAGTAATTATTTGATACATCAATCAATCAATTATTTGTTAATTGATTCTCCTAACTCTCCACAATTTTAATTATCCCATTTCTATCAGTTGATTGTTGTATTTTTTTACCATGGCACAAGTCAATATCAGGTACTCAAGCTCCACTATTGTTGAGTTGTCACAGTCTATTGCCACTCTCTCATTTATACCAGTTGATTGTCACATTTTTTGGTCACTCTCTCAGTGATACCAGTTGATTGTCACATTTTTTGCTGATACTGCTCATGGCTTGTTGTCCTTTCCCAAGTTGCCTTGGTTTACTTCTCCTTTCTGGTTGATTGTTGCAGGTCTGCAGCTAAAACAGAAAAGATGGCATGAACAAAGGTTACAGATTGTGGGATGAATTCCCCTCTGATTTGATATGTGTCAGATTGTGAAATGGTTTGTTGTGAAATAAACTAACCAAAAAATGGCTGAAAATGGGTATATATCATGTCTCACCTGTTTTTTGCAGTCTTGTATTAAATCTCCACTTCCCTACAGATGGTAGGGAAGGGAGGGAAGGGTGCATAAAAAGATACGATGGAGTTTTCCTGGTACTATCAGCAAAATTTGGCCGTGATAGACACATCAGCTCCAGGGTGGATGAGGGATGAGTTCTCAGCAAGGGACGGGAATCTTTCAGCACAAATGATGTTGACGGTTGTGCCTGATCATGTGCAACATTCATGTTTTGATGTGGGGGAATATTTTTGAAGTTAAATTGCAATTTCTGTCGTTGCTGTTATCATCATGATGGCCTTTCTTGTGGATGCATGATACATTATATCATGAGAGTGCTAGTGACTGAGCACGTGCACAAGGCATGTGGCTACATTAAAACAACATTAAAATTTTCAAGGAAAAAAGGTAAATGATTGATACTAATTTGTTCATACATTACTATAGTTATCATCTACTAATTTGTTTGTGTATTTTAGCATGTAATCATGTTGCAAAATTGTATAATTACCTATACATCTCAAACATGAAAAACTGGCTGAAGTAGGAGATGGGTGAAGAGAAGGACAAGGACAAGGACAAGGACAAGGAGAATGGGGAGAAGATGACAAATTCTCAATTGAAATCTTATGATATTTTTGAAGTCTTGATTTTCACCATAGTGAATCAGGGAAGTTTCTTCCAATCTTTCTCAAACCATCACCAAGATATGGAGTGAATTTGCCACATCACATTAGATACCTTTTACTTCCCCATGGAAGAAAATCATTGTGCATGTTTTTATTATTGTACCATTACATAACGCAGTCCTCTTAACTTGATGCCACTGCTCATCACTCTTAATTTCAATGGACCCTGAAAATTTGTAGATTGAGGTGCCCATTCACCCTACTCATACTCTCTCAAAGGCATTTGCTCACACTCATTAGCATTCAAGGGGTGTTCAATACTCACTCAAAAGCATTTGCATGCACTCAATTGCATTCAGGAGGTGTTCACACTCACTCAAAGGCATTTACACACACTAAATCATGTTCAGAAGGTATTCACATTCACTCAAAGGTGTTCATGCACTCAATTGCATTCAAGGGGTGTCCAAAGCTGTTCACATGCACTCAAAGGCAATCACTTGAGATCAATTGTATTCAAGGGGTGTTCAATCCATTCACTCTCACTCTATGTTAGGTCAAAATTAATCGCACAATCAAATCTTTTGGAAATTTGCTCAGTTTTCTTCAACAATTCTCCACGTACAAAAAATTCTACTTTTCAACCATAATTCCATGTGGTATAAACAATACTCTTTCTGCTCAAAATAATATTGATTGTGTATTAAGTATCAATAACATGCCAGTTTTGACAAGCCATTTTCAACAAGCCATTTTCAATGATGATTTCTTATTCTGTCTATCAAACAATGGGGGGGCATTTTCCATGGAATATTGCAGCATGGCAACTATCACCTCTACACACATTTGATCCATTTTCTTTTTGTTGTCTAAACTCCTACCATATGAAAGCGTGATGTCAGCACTCTGAACATTTTAGCCTTGTGTTGAAAGTCTCTCGCCTGCTCTTTACTCTTGCCATTAACTTTTTGAAATCCTTTGGAGCTCTGGTCTTGACACAACAATCACCAACATAGCCTGAGTCACCAATGCATTTCTCCCTTTTGCAAGATAAAAGATCAATGCTGCTGGATCTCTGTCACAAGCTTTTGACTCAGCTGCCCCATCTCAAAACATTACAGTGTTATGTGTTGCCATAGCGAAGTGTGAAAAATGAATGCTCAGAAAGGAAAATTAGAGGACTGAGAGTAAACCAAAATTTCTTCTGACAAGCTAGGAAATGACCTCTCAGCAATAAACATTTATCATGATTGATGGTACAACAAATTTCATAAGTCAATTGGATGTAGTCTTCTTCAGTGAGCTCCACTTGGCACTGGGATCAAGCCAAGATTCCTCTGTCTTGCAATGCATGCAATCAATACTCATAATGTAAACATAATTTTCTTTAATACATTCAAAATAAATCTGTTGATACCATAGAGATTGAATCCTTGTAGATGCAGCTTTTACCTTTTTGCAATTACTGGTTCACATATCCCCACTGTCCTGCCATCACCTCCCAAGCATTATAAAGTGAAACACAATTCATTGCCATGAGCACATCTTGTACACTCTGAGCAGGATATTTGTCTTTCATGTCAGAGAACAATAAATGTACTGCATTGGATGGATCCCATGTGCAGCTTTGAATCTGCAAGTGTTTGTGTCTAGGTTAACTCTTTGCTTTGACTTATCAAGCCTAGTCTAATAGAGCCCTGCAGAGTGCCGATTGTTATCTGCTGCACAACAACAAAAGGCTCCAGTTTTTTTTGCAAAACTTTATTAAGCTATTTTTATCACTGATAGTTGTTCACCACAGAAAGCGCAATTCATTGTTCCCTCAACAATCAACAACTCCTGACATCAATACCACCCTACCTCCCATGGTTGTTTTTGACCACAATGTGATCATGCAAAAGGCAATCCACCAATCAGGAGCCCTACAACAAACAAATCATGCTGACAACATCATACACCATAGAGTTATTGATCAGTTTGATAATACATGGAAGTCCAATGTTCCCACCTGCAAATTTGGCTCAACCCCCACTCATCTATCTCATAGTGGTTTGATTGCAATAAACCAATATAAAAGGAATCTGGCTGGGACAAAAGTTAAAACAGCCAACAGATGAAACTGAATGCAATCTAGAGTATCTTGATGCATAATGATAGGTGGGGCATAGCCCTATCCTTGCTGTCCCGTCCACCCATCTCACAGTTGTTCAACGATGCTGCAATCATGTCAAAAGTCAACTGTTCAATATTTAAAAAAGTCAGCTGTGGAAAATAATGAAACCTACCATTGAAAGTGCATGAAATCAAGATAAGATTTTTGTATTGTGATGGTGTGGGTAGGCAATGAAAGATGGTCTTCTTCAATGGTAGACAATGACAGATTGTGCCATGGTTGTATATGTAAAGGATGTGGACTTAGTGTCAAATATAGTTTCTTCAAAATGGACTTGTACAATACCACAATCCATAGCAATCATAAAACTCATCATAAAAACACTGCTCCAATGTCAAGTTTAGTCCATATGTAGCCATAAAGATAGTTAGCAATAGCAAACAAAATAATAAAAATAGCAATCATAAAAATTTCTAAAAGAGCTCCTTATGGATTGCTAAAGAACTCAATCCTCACTGGAAGGCATTCATGTTCACCCATCTGCATTCAGAGGGTGTTCACTCTAACTCAAAGGCTTTCCTGCACACCATTTATGTTCAGAGGTAGTTCACATTTACTCAAGGCATTCATGATCACTCAATGGCATTCAGGGGATGTTTATGCTCGCTCAAAGGTGTTCTTTTTCACTCAGTTGCATTCAGAAGGTGTTCACATTTACTCCAAAGGTATTCATGAACACTCAAGTTGCATTCAAGGGGTGTTCAATTGTAGTCAATACTCATTCTAAGGCATTCCACCCTCAGGGCCCAATGGATGTGGTAAACAATGCAAAGAATGCAGAGGTCCTATTGATTTGCTCCTAATATCAGTGGAGATGTTTCAAACATCTATCGTGCATGATTGTACCAATTCACCAAAAGATAAGTGAGTAAACATGATGCCAAACTTTAAGAGAATGGAGTGAGTTCTTGGTGTCAAGGAATTAGATTGGCTACAAAAATAGTAATTGAGCATTACAAAAAATTAGGAAGATTGCAAGATGTAATATATTTAGCAATTTGTTTTCTTAATAGATGCATAGGCTTAAGTGCCTTCCACAGGCATGTATGGGTATTGAAACATTGGTGATTCCCTAGAGTTTTGTAGCAGCTGCAAGATTTCTTGCAACAGGGATAGTATTTTTGTTCATGATATTGGTAATTTTGGCTTTAACTGCTGCTTATGGAAATAAGAAAATGATAAGAACACCCTGATATGGAGGAAGTATATCCGCAAGGTATACTTATTGTTTCAGAGGATAGTGAGCAAATGTCAGCACTGCTGTCACACTTCTGCGTGATTCGCAAAGTATGTCAGAGTTTCAGTTTTTGCGTGTTGTTATTTGTTACTACATTGCATCATGTAGATTTTGCATGAATGATCATGAGCTACAAAGACATAAAGTTCATCATAATTCTAAAGTTATCATCTGTGTAACCAAAGTTACATGGTGGGGCTACTGACCATTATTGTTTTTACTAGTTGAACTACTCTATCACCATGTCCTCCCTCCTCCACTTCCACTCTTCATCCCCCAAAATCAGTTTATCAGTCCCAAGAGTCCATTCAATGTTTCCTCCATTACCTGAAGGCTGGTATTGAGAGGTTCTGTCTTTGCAGCCTCCCAGGAATATGCAAACATGGTTTCCTGGGGGGTGATGAATGAGTTCATTGAAACACTGATGGTAACATTAGATGACATCATGTCATTGAGCATGGAGGGCACAAGCACTGTCCTTGATTTGTTAATGGGTACCAATGCTGCCCAGAAAGTCCCACTCTCAACATCTGGTGCTGGAAGAGATCTGACTGCTGATTGCCTAGCAATGAGTGTTGCTTTGGCATACTTCAAAATGAGTTCCCTCTCCATGGGAGGATGAACCGTCTTCAGATGGGATCCTAACAGATGAGGGCACAGGAACAAAACCTACAAGACATGTGTTACCAGCTGGCTTTCACCCTGGCTGCAATCATGATGTCAAATTTTTTATATGCATGATGTCTTGCCTGACCATTAGGGACAGTGGAATGGCTTTTGATGCTGATCACATTATGATACCAGAATTTGGGATGATGGAAACACAGGGGTCTACATGTGTCAAGTTGCAAAGACAACATCCCAAAAATCCTTTGTCGAATGCTGGATGTCAAGCATCATTAAATGAAGCATCTGGCTATGGAGGCAGTGAACAACAAGGAAATGCACCCACAGGTGGTAGGGGGAATGCTATGCACCACCCCATGGTGGTGAGTCTGGTGGTGAGGAGAAAATGCATGAAGACCAAGAAGACAGAGATGAGGTTGAAAATATGGACTCCAAAGAGTACAGGAAGAAGGACCCTATGTTAGATCAAACTGGGAAGGAGTATACCCAAAAGACTGCCAAGGGCAAGGAAATAGCAAAAATACTTACTGGTTTTTGCTGCCTCTCCAAATTTCATGCCATGACCATGTGGTCTACTTTGGTGTGTCTGCAATCAACACATTGGCTGATTTCTGCGAAGAGTATTGAAAGAATGCCTTCATCCAGTGGCAGAACTGCCACGACTGTCAGGATGGCATGGAAAATGCACTTGTCGTATCCCGCAACAACCAGACCAGATCCGGTGTCCAGCATTGGCTTGCCGTTATCACCAAAAAATATCCTGGCCCCAGTCACATTCCTGTGTTCATGCAACACAACGCAGATCTTTATGATCCACTTTTTCAAAAACTAACATTGTGCACCAAGTTGCTTGCAGATGGAGCATTAAGAGCACATCAAGATATCCCTCAAACATACAGAAGTATAATTTGAGCATGTTGAAAAATATTTGTGAATTTGACTCCTATCTGAAGGGTTCCCCCTGGATTATGTTGTGAGACAGAAGTTTGCACACACTCCCTGCACAATGATGCAGTCTCAGAACCTATGGGGAGCTGTTATCATCACTACCCTGACTTCTTCCAGTTTGACAAGGCTGACTTTAATACCCACCAGTTTGTTCAGATTGTCTTGATCGGCAAAACTATGAGGTGTGGGAGAATCCAACCACCATTGCCATTTAGGAGACAGGTCATAATGCCGTCATCCAAACTGATGCGTTCCATCAGGATGATTCAAATTTACCTGTATTGTTTTCAAGGATCTGCCCAGAGAGTGCCATTTTGTCCCCAAGAGAGGCATGACACCATAGTGGTTGCCAAGCTTTCTTTGCCTGCAAGGGATAGTTTGTGGGCATTAACACTGTCAAACAAGAATTGACCCGGCCTGCAAGACTATCCAGAAAATGCAGTATGAAGGGAATCCAGAACAAGAACTGCAAAAAATTTTGCCAATGATCCTAATAATCAATGAGTGGCAGCTGCTGGTCTGGCCACCTGATGTCCAAGGAGGACAAGATTAGTGTTTTCCTCAAAATAATCCCCAAGAAATGCAAGAATGTGAGCTAAGTATTTCTTGGGGCATTATTGAGGGTGACAGATCACTGTTTTTCACCTTGATTGGCACCGTTGTCCCTCACCTTTCTTTGTCTATTGAGTCACAGGGGTGGGGTGCACTCAACACCAAGTGCACTATCACAAATACCCATTCTGATCCTGGACAGCATTCCAGCAAGGGCTGTCAAATATGATTATAGGAAAGTGTTGCCTTGAAGACAGAAAAATGGCGACAACCACTGAGGGCCTTCATTATGATGAGAGCATCTGGAAAATTATTGGAAATGTTTGAGACATGTTGCATGTGTTGCCATGACACCAACAATGTCAGCTGAAAATTAGGTTACATCACCATGTTGCAGATTTATGGATGGGTCAGATGTTGGCTGATGTGTCACTACACAACAGCCCAGTCATATCCATGAATGATTGGACTGTTACTCGGATGGAGATAATGGTCATTTTTCAGGAAAAAGGTATTTCTGTCTTCAATACCATTTATGATACCCTTTCAGCAACTTTCTTGCAGCCTATTATGCCACTACAACATGGTTATCTGTAACATTTCTTTTTTGTTATGTCCAAAAGAATCAACTGACATGTCAGCTGATGTCGTGTCAAACATGACATGTTGTGTTGCTTGGCATTATCCGGCTGAGAAAATTTTATGAATCGTCTGCCCAACATTCCTGACATTTTCCCAACATGTCTGCAAGTCAGTGGCCAACATGCCATTTAGGGGGACCAGCTGACACAACACAATACCAATATTTCCAACTAAGATCTGGAAGGCCATGACAAACATGCAGAGTGATAAGATCATTACTCTGTCAAGCTGAAACTCACAGTGAGAATCCAAAGCTGCTATGATCATGGGATTGAATGTCCCCATGTCAGAGGTGTCAAGCAAGATTGATAAGTTGGTTTGTGCTGTTAAATCCCTTGAGACAACTCCAGAGGATCACAGCCAGTTATCAGAACACAACTCTAGTTTCTGTCACTGTGGAGACTGCTACCGGCCAGGGGTTCAAGTTGCTACCAAGGTTCCAATCAGACTGAAACACACAGAGGGGGCAGTAAGCATTGACAGTCCAGGCACCTATGATCAGGGCTCAACAGCCTAGGAGGAATGCAATCCAGTGGGGTTTGTATTGATGTTGATGCTTTTCAGTTAGACCCTGGTGAGGGGTCACACGGAAGTTTGCAAAGTATGCTGACTTTTTTTGTCCTGCACCATAGTCAGTAGCCATTGCTAGACAGCACAAGAATAAAGTCATGGTATTCAGGCGATAAGTAGTTATGAGCTATATTCCTTGATTACTAATTTGCTTTTGCCCTCATGACAGTTGAGCAGGAATGAAAACTTGCACAGGAGCAAACACTCTTACCAGCATTTCCGCATGACTGAAATCATGTGCATCGCTTAATGTCATGTGAGTATGCACCTCTGTCTGTAACACAGTAGTACACTCTAGTGGAGCTGATGTACATAGTATGTTTATAGTAAGCCTAACACACCCTTGCAGTGAAGTGTGCTGGTGTTCACAGCATCCCACCCTTGGAGGTTTGCACCCTTGGAGGTTTGCACCCTTGGAGGTACACACCCTTTTATCCTGTGTATAAGAAAGTAGTGTAGGGGTCGTAGGATGTATTGCAGGTGAGATTGGAAGGAGGCTTATGTTCTCAAGTGTAAGATATCGTTGGATGGAAAGTCAGAAGGGGAAGTTGGTTTGTTCATTATGATGCGTCAGATGGTCTGCACTGGAGTCATGAGGGAACAGTTGTGAGAAGTGATGCAAGGTTAGAAGGCTTTGATTGCATGTCTGTTCATAGATAGTATACGTTGTCATGC
>JALLPD010002504.1:0-10092 GCA_036940065.1 Cyclotella cf. meneghiniana
ATTCCCAGGCCAGATCACCTGTTTCAGGCCAGTGTGATTCATGGCCTATGTCACAACATCATAAGTAAATAGTGCTTATCCACACTGAATCCCCTCATGCCCATCAACCCAAACTTTGTCACATAGCTAGGCTGTAGCAGTCATGACAGATCTACTCCAAACACAACTATCCAATGAAGAGGGAGTGCCAATCATGCTTCCTGTCGATAGGATGTTGGTTTGATATATGGTGTAAATCAATTGCAATAAGTAATAATCAGCCATAATCAGCTCTAATCAGTTGTCATTCTTAGTAACCTGATTACATTTTTTTTGTACTTGTAATCACATTGCATTTTCAATTTTTTTGTAATATTAGATGAACTACTTTTTCTCAATGCATTTGTTGAACATGCATGTGAGTCATGCACAATCAAATTATAATAGACACATGTAAAAAGCTCTTATGTACAGTTGGCCTGCATATGAACATACGTACTTAAAGAATGTGTTTTTCCAGGATCTCATATGATGAGAAAGGTATCCTCTAACTGTCATACCTTATTACCCATATCATCAATAACAAACTTCACTCCTGTGATATTGCATGAACATCTCAAATTTATGATGCCGAGGAGTTGTCACTATACTCCGAATGACTTTTCCAGGCTTTGGCAGGCCTGCCTAAGTCAGCCAAAGTCTGCCAATGTCCAACAAAGTCTGCTTGGATTCACACTCAGTAGATCATCTATACAATCAGTTTGGTATTGACATATAAATTAATTTTAATATTTGTATTCCAAAATTTTACACTAGAGTTTACAAATGAGTTTTCAAGTGAATACTAAAGTGCACATAAAGATGCTCTACTGATTTCTGATACAAGTGACTTTGATTGACTTTGAAGGGCTACCAGAGTCTAACAAAATTTCTTGAGAGTTTGAGAAATTGGGTTGAATGGAAGCTGACACATTCGAGTCAATTGTCAAGCAAGATTGCCTATTTTGATAGGCCTAAGAAATCTTCTTTCTGTTTTTATGCAATGATCCATGAAAAGATTTAAAATATCGATGGACATACGCCCTCTGTTTTGAAAACAAATATTCAACTGCTTCTTCCTGTTCCTGGGGGAGACAAGCGACACAAATGCTTTCTTGTAAATTTCACGGAAAGCACCCGTGGTCTTTCCAGTAAGTCTTGTGTACTGTTCTATCCAGAAGACCTGGATTTAACCATCGATCTCTTAATCTAACTTTTGGAGGAGCCAGCAAGAACATATGTTCATCACTTGCAAGTGAATACATGATCTACTTGCTTCACTTATTTTAACTCTCATTCTCTTGACATCCACCAAATGTTCTCTGGTTTAGCAAAAGTTAACTTGCTGTGACTGATAATTGCAACTATTTGCAAGTTGCTTTAGCCATCCAAGAATGAAGAAGACAGAGTATAAGGTTATGCCATGCTGTGCTTCAAATGATGGTCCGATACACTGCCACAGATGCCACTTCATGCTAATGCTTCATGTCAACAACTTTTGAAACTCAGACCATTAAAGTTAGATGGGGCTTCAGTTCATAATGCTTACAGACAAGACTTAGTGAAATGGTAAGGAATGAGGAATGGGATGAACTAGCAAGTGAATAAGAGATACTCTCCTGGAATATAACATGGGGCTTCATGTTTATGTTTTTATTGAACAGGAGGCAGTTGCATAACTGTATTGAAAACAAACCTGCTAGTTCCATGGAGGAACAATATGGTCATAGGTCGATCCTTGGATGCAAAAATTGTGCTTGATGATCTCCTTTTCATAAACCGTGCTGACACGGCCAAGAATTCCAGCGTGCAAGTCTGATCCTCCTTGATAAACATATCTCCCAGTTCCCACAGGCGGTTCACTTTTGTTCTCAGGGAAATCAAGTTTGGCTATTCCACTGAAGAGGGAGAAGACTCCAACGCCATCATCTACCATGAAATAATTACAAATTGTATGCTCTCGGGCAATCAAATTGCATACCATGTCAGAGTACACTGATGTTGGCCGAGTCAAGTTCTCATCTTCGTACATTCGACCCTACACAGAGGTAACAATGTGAATTCATTTTGAAGATCGTCTCTATTACACGAGATGTTTCTAGCTCTCACCTCGATTCTGCTGTACTGCCTGAGATTTTCATCGTAAGAGGACGCACCATTAGCAGGGTTTTCGTAGAATGCTGGACTGGAAATACAAGGCTCGTCAAATGTCCACCGACCTAGATTCCTATCAACTTTGGAACCACCAAGTCGTGCTAAATCGAAAGGTAAAAATAGTAAGCCACTGATGATTATCTTATAGAATTCCATGACAGATATCGTCTATTGCAATCTGGATGATGATGTATTATGGTATAGCTGCTATGGCTGATGCTGCTGCATTGCTCTTTTGATTTGTTCAATTGTATTCTGTTAACTTAAACGATCTGATTCATTCAATTCAAGATTTGATGCTGCTTCGCGTTCTTGTTATGAAAAATACGATTCGCACAAGCAGCGAAGTGAGCCACTGTTGACGTGACAGCTTAATACATATTGATTCATACTTTCGATGTTTCCACAATAATTTTCTCGTCCAGCAGACATGTTGACTAACTCGAAATCGAACATCTAACAATACTTTCTGAAGTATACACAATCAGAACTTACAGCAACAATGACACTCACACAACGTGGACTACTAAGGGACAACTTGTACACAGCCAATGAATATCTATCAATGTTAACCAGCAAAGTGGGTCTTTTAGGAGCAGACTCAAGCTCCTGCAACCGACTGTTACTCGTATGGTTTGGTCGACAGTGGCTAACTTCCATGCTCACGAGGAAATTGTAAACTTACAGCCAAAATAAACTTGTATTTATTAAGGAACTCTTACTGCAGTGTGTCACCAGGATAACACTGTTTTCCTGCGTTCGGCAATGAAACCGTTTTCTACAACTCGATCAAACGCGGAGGGACATGCCTCGCTACGAGAGGCAATGGGGAAAGCATAGAGAAGTGAACGCCTGAACTGTGAAAAGTAATGTGTATTAAGAACTGGATCGAATCATTCCCCGCAAGAGTAAGCATGCTGGCTGACGATTAGAGCAACAATCAGTCCACTGCGCGAAAAAAGGAACCCAAGCGTTAGATCTCGAAGCATCCCTTTCAACTTCATGACTCCACAGAAGGAAAGCAAACTTACTATAGAGCTAAAGCCTCAGAGAAGATAAGCATAATCAACATCCCAACAAAGAGTTTGTTTTGATCGTCACTTCCAGATACATCTTCACTCTCATTTGCACGATCTTGGTCAGGAATTGTAGCATATCCCGTGCTTTCTGATTTTCCCGGAAAGAGTGTTATGTTCGATGCGCGGTATCCCACAGAACGAACGCCGTATTCGCCTACAATACCGATGCATCCTCCTGCCGCTAAACCAGACAATCCACAACATAAACCAGCAGATAACTTTGAGTACACAGGATGAGAGAATCGAATCAACGTCGATTAGCGCAATTGGATAACGAGAGAAATCCTTGTGCGGCTGTCATCCCAATCGACATGAAAAGATCTAACTTACGTGGGCCATGCCAGTGTATATTGAATACGTATTTTGCCGTTGATCGTTTGGTTTAGGAATGCTCTCTGCCAATATAACAGAAATTATAAGACCGTAGATACCAATCACACCCGCCATAACAATAGGTATAACATTTTTCATGACGGAAGAAGGATGGCGAATACCTGTGTTGACCAGGCTGACGCCGGATTTCCATGTTCCCCACTGATCGCGACAAAAGAACACATGACATGAGATTCTGATAAATGAATTAAATGGTGAATGAGAAGAAACTACTCATTGGCACATCATTAACTCTATCATTTCTCTAGCGCCTCGTTCGAGCCCAATCAAAATTTTATTCAGGATTGGAAGACACCAATTTCAAAAACTTTTTTGTAACATTCAATGGCAGAACTGTCTCCTTTCTAATCCGTCCGGAAACAAACGAAATTCGAATGAATACCAACCGAACCAAACAGCATCTACGACAACACGCAGCGATCACGAACAAATTACGACAATCTGAGTTGCCGACTTAATTAAAGATCCAACGAGAAGACAGCAAAGCTCACCGCGGATCCCCAATTGCTCAGTATCGCCGCCGATACCACGCCCAAATAACCAACGCTTAGGGCCCATGACGGGCATTGACTTCCGTAAGTGGATTCTAGATAGTTGGAGACCATTGGGGTTGTTTGTTTAATGCGTCGTCGTTGAATTAGAGGAATATTTTTCGAACATAATGTTGGGGCTGGAATCTGGCTGGAATCTGGAAGGAATCCTGCGTACAAGCAGTTCGTCGAGGTATGGTACCATAATAGATCCCGCCTGTGATATGATGCGTTGGATACAACCATACGGTGTATTGTGTATTGCAACGTTTGGGAACCACACCTCCTCTTATTTTGGTTGTCCAGTTTTTCTACGGTACACATGCAATATAACCGACTTACGCCCTGAAATAGTACCCGTGAAGTGGCAGTCTGGTTTGTCTTTACAACAGCGCCTATTTTTGGCGGGAAGAAAATAATCTGCTTTGGCGCGTTTCTGTGACTCGGGCTTTCCACTCGCCGTCCCCAGCTAACACCACATCTACAATACAAAGAAAGCAATACCCGGAAGGATGAAATAATGGTATTGCATCTAATCGCTTGCAAACCAAACAGCTTGACAGCCCCGTGGTTTATGATCTACGCGTTTCCCGAGGCTGCGCGTGCCATCGCAATGGGTTGTGGGCATGAGGGTTTTTCCATGAACTTGAGCAATCTGCAACAGAAAATTATGATTTGTGGAGCATGGTTTGTGCGCGTTACGTGCCCGTCTCGTGATTGCCTCCATTATGTTCGGTAAGGCTACGCAGATTTGCTTCAATAATGAAACAATCAGCAATGGCGTATTCGTCGAATCACGATGGCGCAAGCAACTTGAAAGAAAGGGTCAGAAAACCCACCCGACACAAGGGAAATGGATTCGGCGAATTCCCTATCCAAATGTCAACACCAGAAATTACCACACCTCGAGTCACAAACAAAAGAAACGAGCCTCAATCTAGAATTCGTTTTGCAGATGATACGAAGCCGCCACAATCAAGTGGACAGCGGAAACAGGTTCTGGTTCTTGGGCCGAGCAGTGATATACAAACACCGACAACCTCTCCGTTACAAGCCAACTCGCTAGATTTTTCAATGATTGCAACGCCCGGGGGACCACAGCTGGCAAGAACCATCGACCATAACTATAGCACACCATCCGAGCCAGCTTCAACCTCTACTGTCTCCAGTGCATTGTGGCCAGCGGGAACTCCATTTACCAATCTGTTGCGTGGGGTTGTTTCTTCTACGCCAAATGTAAATCCTAGGAGAATATTTAGTGCCACTCCCTATACTGCCGCCAGAGAGACGTTATATCAACAAGATGAAACAGAATCAATAAACAATCTTGACCGGAATGGGAACGAATACAATGCATTGACATTTGCGAGAGCTGCCCCTTTGTCGGGCTATCTTCGAAAGCTGGGGAAGAATATTCCCACCTTCAAGAGACGCTTTTTCGTTTTGAAACCTTCCACACATTTGTATTATTTCATGAGTCCCACGGACGTCGAACCGAGGGGTTGTATTGATTTGGATTTGGTGCGTGAGAATGGTGAAAGAGGGGGCTGCGAAGTTAGAGAAATTGGTGTCTTACCAGATGGAACCTTTCGATTTGAGTTGCTTTTCGAAGATGATGATTTCGACGAGGAACCAGGACACACAGATAACGATGCATCTGACACAAACCATCATACTTCACCACATTCCAGAAAAAGAGAGTTTCAAAAACAAAGTATTGTGCTTGAAGCGCGAACGGAAGAAATTGGCAGAGAATGGATGGCCAAGCTACAGACAGAGAGATTGTCTACTGCTCGCGATGAAATCGAATTTTTAAAGGAAACTCTGGTAGAGGTAAAGGCCACAAGCTCAAGATGGGAACGGATCGCCGAAGAGGAGCAAGCACGAGCTAACGAGGCAGAGAAGCTGCGAGAGACCGCCACTTTAGAGGCTAAATATTGGGAGGAAAAGTTTAATGATTTAAACAAAGCTGTCGGCTTACTCTCGGATTTGGTCACGAATGATGAAAAAAGTGATGATGTTTTTAGCTCTGATTCGTTAGCTCAGTCTATCGAAGGACTCGACCTCAATGGCACACATTTTCTTCGTGTCTCCAAAGCATTCAAAACAATTCACGACAATCACATTGCTGCTTCCGAGGAGGCAGAAGATGAGAGAAAGCGAGCTGACGATCTCGAGAACCGTCTTAAAGAATCAGAATCTAATCTTTCCAAAGCTGAGGCTGAATTGTGTCAAGTCTGGGAAGATAATTGTGCGATTCAAAAGGAACTGAAGAAATCAAAGCGCGAAAAGAAAGTCCTTGTGCGAGAAGTCCGTGCGCAACGTGCCAAGGCTTCAGATGACTCACAAAAGAATGTGTTGTCTACGAAGCAGGAGAGTTCATGTGCATCGACGGAACAGAGTCACACTCAAAAACAAGGTAGTAAATGTGACGACTCAGAATCTACCTCGTTGTTGCCCGCAATCAAAATGAATTCAGATCAACAAAGACTAGTGAT
Organism: Cyclotella cf. meneghiniana; assembly: GCA_036940065.1. Lineage (NCBI taxonomy): Eukaryota > Bacillariophyta > Thalassiosirophyceae > Thalassiosirales > Thalassiosiraceae > Cyclotella > Cyclotella cf. meneghiniana. Next base: position 6,673 of record JALLPD010002504.1, read on the forward strand.
CGAACTAGAAGAACACGTTATGTCTGGTTTGCGTTTGAGCGAGCAATTTCTTACTTTGAATGGAATCGAACCATCCATAGTTGGAGACGACCTTGATAGTTTCGTGGAGCCAAGCCATTCCCCTCCCGTTAGGAACCCTGCTCATCACCCATTGCATGAATCTGGAGTGCCTGCTAAATTATGCTCCTTACTTGATGATGACTACAATGATGAATCCTCTAATGACGAAGAAGACTCTACAACGGATGCAAACCAATCAGCTAAGCAATCCGGCGAATTAGAAACGCAAAACCTTGATTCTCAAAGAAATCGGGAGGCCACGCCTTCTCATAGTACACACGACATTGGCAACAACAGCGATGCCAGCATTCATAAGTCAAGCATTCAATATATCGCGGAAGCGCAAGCTCCAGAAGATCCGTTCGCATATTACAAAGACTTACTCGGTCAGAAAAGAGTAAGTCAGAATTTAAATGATCGATTCAGAGAAGTACTCAGCCCAACGCCGAATAACACCGAGAAGGTCAATACGCAATCAGAACAACATTCAGTTGATCCCGCGCGACCTTTTGTAATAACAGAAACTGGTCACGCAACTTCCAAACTCGTCTGCCCTCTGCGAGATGTTGGAGAAACGCCTTCGTCATACCCTCCGGGATCCACCTTGGGAGAGGACAATGAAGTATACCATATAACATTTTACAGTGCAAAAATTGGCTTACAGTTCCAGAAAGTTCCTGCGGAGAATGCACCTGTAGGCCTCTTGAATGACGCCATGACCGCCGATTTAGGGGCGAATCGAACTGCATTGGATCTCGAACGCATTGCAACAATATCTCAGCAATCTCAAAATATAAGCAATTCAAAGAAAGCTGCATTGGAATGCCCTCCGGTCAGACCCGTTGATATGGTCTTGGTTTGTGGTTTTGTTGGCTTCGATGAATCTACCGGGAACAGCCGTCCACGAATCGGAGCTCGACTCGTTGCTTTCGATGGAATCCCTGTGGAGGTTGGGAAATGGACTTTTGAAAGTATAAAAAAATCTATTCAAGCGCGAGGGCGGCCATTAACTCTGAGTTTCCGAAACGACTTCCTGACGCCAAAGCAGCGTGAAATTCTAACCAAGGCTGTCAATGATGTGAATGGTTATGACGAGCCAAATCCAGAGAAGCAAAATTCGGCCACTATTTTCAGAGGCAGTGATAGAGAGGCGGCGACAGAAAAGAAAAATGCTATATTATCCAAGTCATCATCAATATCGTCCAATTCAAATAAATATTATTCTTTGTCCGAGGCTGGATCTTCGATCACATCAGCAGTGGCTCCGTTAATGTCCAACTTAATGACTGGTTTCTCTGCTGGGACGAAGAAACGTGAAGAATTCACACCTGATTATCTACGACGCCCATCAAGCTCCCTCGATGAGATGAAACACCATCATGACTTCCAATCTGGTTTATTATAATGCATTTCATATTATGAAGATATCTTAAATTCGTATTAAATCAAAACCACAATGTTAACACTACTTCCAGGTTAAAATCGCAACTGTGAAACCTTGATCTTGTCAACAAAGCAATCCAGAAGACCTCCAGATCCACCAGCAACCATAATTCCTGATTCCGGTGAAACAGATATGTCATACGTTGCCGACGGCGTGCACCACGAACGTCCCACTCTTGTTGTCTTAGTAGCCTCCCAATAGGATATTCTTCCTTCGTTGCCACCCGTGACAAAGAGATCCAAGGAAGGATTGTATGCAACAGTGTTGATGCTTTCTCGGGTGACACAACCAGAAGTAAACGATCGAGTAGGCAAATGCCAGATTGTCATAAAGCCAGAAGTAGCGGGAAGCGCTGAAGAACGTCCGGCGATACCATTGTTTCCGTTTTCGGCTCCTCCAGAAACAGCTAACCAGTTCCCATTTGTATCCATCGAGGATATCCATAGATTGGATCCATTATTCCATATTGTAGAAGCATTGCTCATGAAGGTCCTGTTGGATGACTGTCCCGTGACGAATCGTTTGTTTTTGTCCATCGTGCTTTGTATTTTGACCATTTGAATCAATTTTCTTTCTTTTCCATTCCAAAACCCCTGATTCGTCAGAGGGTTAGAAACCTTGTTATAACCGGCATGCGCGATGTTTAAAATTCTACTCACGAACACTAACAAACTCACCATAGTTCCATCTTCGGCACCAGTCATGACCCCGCCTCTGGAACCCTCCGCCACAGTCTTGACCACATGCAAATAATCGCCATGGCCTCGATTCGCCTCGATCCTACCCACGCCATATCCTCCAAAGGTCCCCAACAAGGTTTCCGACTCCAAATCCCATTGATAGCATCCAAACCCATCCCCCGCCGCACCATACAACAAATTCTGAAAGCCATCGTAGGCAGTCGAATTGATTTCTATCGTTTCGGCAGGAGAAGGATGGGGACGGAAGAGCGTCAGCGGCCGTATGTCCACAATGGGTGGCGAGCGTGGACGGTCCTCCTCGGAATTGTGGGAGGTATCCTCGATTTGTCGAATGGCTCGTTCGAAATCGGACCATTTGTAGATCACGACGCCGGGATCTCCGGATACCACCAGGAGGGAGTGAGAGGAATAAGTATTTGCGTGGAATTGTACGTCGTATAAAACGCGGCTGTTGGGAGTGTGTCTTGTGTTTCTTGTGGGTGGTGGTGGATCCACAAGCACACTGTTTCGTCAGGCGTGGGTGAGATTATCATGAGTGGTTGGCATGTATTGATGTCGTTGGAGCAGAGAGAGAGAGAGAGAGAGAGAGAGAGAGAGAAAGAGAGAGTGCAATAATGAATGAAGGACCTTGAAGCTTTGTATTGAATTGCCATTTGACGTACACGAACTCACCAAAGAATGGGTTCATCCTGTCGCCGCCGTCTGGTGTTATCGTTGTCACCGAGATGATGACGTTGATCGAAGTATCGCTTTCTGCTCCTTTCTTCTCCCCCACCAAGTCCATCATCATCATCTATGCATCGGCCTTTTTGATTCCAAGTATTTCCTCGATCGATAAAAGACCGACGGATATTCCACACACTGATGACGCCATTGGAAGTGCATCCCACGACATGATGTCGACCTGCGAATGCCGAGGAAAAGATTGTAACGTTGTTGGTGCCATCGTTGCGACCGATTTTGACCTGTTCCTGATTGAGATTTCCGTTAGATTTACTGTTGGGGTGATAGTTGGCGTAGGGGTGGATGGTTTGAGAGATCGTCCGCTTGGGGGATGCGATGGATTGGGGGAGGGACTTCATGGTACGATAGAACCTTGGGTCCTCATGTGTGCATACAGCTGGGAGATGTTTTTTGCTACCTGCTATGATACTTAGTAGCTGCTACCTATAATTTTTACAGCTTTTTAAGATCTTCCCCCCCCCCCCCCCCCCC
>JALLPD010002505.1:0-10090 GCA_036940065.1 Cyclotella cf. meneghiniana
GACTGGATTCATCGCTGGGTCATGTGTCGGCTGACACCGCATGACTGTCCAGCCAGATCCACGACTCATGGGGCCTTTACTCTGATGGAGATGATGTTCATTTTTTAAGAAAATGATGGTAGGTATTTGTGAATTAACTCATATGATACCAATATTGTGACTTTCTTGCAATGAATTGCACCACTATGGTGCATTTTTCTGCAAAGTTTCAGTTTATTTTCTTTATGTCCAAAAGAATCAGCCGACATGTCAGCAAATTCTTGGATGACATCTTGCTGACATGCTGACAGGACAATCTGGCCATCATATTTTGACGGCATGTCCGTCAGACATTTATTTGCCGACATGTCACCAACATACAAACATGTCTTGGTGACATGTTGTTTGTGGGGTCTTGGCAACACAACATGACACAGATATTTCCAACTAAGGTGGTGTTCCTTTCTTCAATCCCAACAATGTCAGCAAGCAGTTCACAGAAACTTCATCTTTTCTGGCTCCCGTTTGAGTTGGAAAGCAGAGTGGATGTCGAGGATTAGGATATGTTGGACTTGGATGTAGCACTCCAAAAAGAAAACTGTGGAGAACCAGGGTCATCAGATTATCATAAGAACATGGTAATGGCCACAGCTTCTCTCTCTGAAAGGTTTTTGTGTGGCTTGACATAAGATTGTGGTCAATGCTCAGGAGGGCAACATCTCTAAAAACCTACAGATTCAACAGGTTATTAATGGAATCGTGCAAGTGTGAAAGAGGGTCAACAACACAGCAAGAGCATGGACTGGATGGATATTTGCATCTTGGCTGAATATTCTGGGAATATAAACAGCAAGGATAGCTCTGAGTGGTAAGGTGAGTAAGAAATCAACATTTGGACTGTTGGGAGCTTTGCTCTGAGCAGCATGTTTGTGCTTGGCAATTATCTGGGAACAAACGGATCTCGGATGAGGATCACATAGCTAGCAATTGGTTGAAAGAGTTTGTTTATAACTCCTCTATAGACTTGCTATGGACTGCTGTTGGGAAGAAATATGACAAGCTTCCAACAAACCAACAAGGAAGCATGTTAAATCTCTACCTGACTCTTTACAAAATGTTCCAAATGTCTTGGGAGGTTAAAGAGGTTATGCTCACATTCCTCGACCATTTCAAATGCAAAGATTTGCATGTTACACAGGAGAAAACATCATCAGAATCTCTGTGAAATTGCTTGGGGTTTGCAAATGGTTGGATGCAGTGTGACAGATATTTTGACAGAACTCTCAATTTGTTGCAATTCTTGCTTTCGAATTATGTTTGAGAAATTGAAACAGAGTGCAGATCTAGATAATTTGGAGGTCCTTCACACTGTTGGTCCCCATGCTACAACATTGGAGAAAATTGAGGCCATTTTGGATAAGGCTGTGGATGTCTACAACAAACTTTACATTGCACAAGCCTGGATCAAGCTAACACATGGAGGTGGAAGTATTCTCAACTCAATGCACACAAGGAAAATTTGTGCTGGAATGCCGGCCAAAATTGTCATTGCATGGAACAATCCACTCAGCCACAAAATAAGGGCAACATTGTCAAGAATGAGACAGCATGACAAAAACAAAAGAAACAGGCTGGCAAAAATTATTCTGGGGGCAGAAAAACACAAACTGGTAACAAGGAAAAAACATCACCTGACTATCAGCAACGGGTTTGGGAGGCAAATTACTATTTTATGGTTAATAGTGCACTCATGACTAAGTGCAAACAATGTGGTTTGAATACCACTCATTCTACCAAATACCATGACAGTTGGTCCACCAATCCTACCTCTTTCAAGCTTCCTTCTACCAACTATTACATCAAAGAATATGCACATCATACCACACAGATGTTTAGCCATGAATCTGATTCTTTTTTTATCTGCTTCAGTTCAGCCATCTAGTTCTGTCTCTTCTGGGAATGCTGGTGCTTGTATCTTTGCTCATTCATAGCTGGAGCAAAAAGCTGTCTGTCTATAAACATATGTCTACAATCCAACTGATTCTGCTGTCACTGAGGCTAATAAAGCTCTGTTTTTAAACTAGCGAGGTATAGGTTGACTGGTTCCTATGATGACCTTTTGTTTTCAATACCGGTCATTCTTTGGTTGCATGGTTCTGTTGGGTGTTTCTCTAGGTTTCTTTTCCTATGTTTCATGTCGCATTTTCTTTTGAGATGCCTCCATGTTTTTTGCATCTCATCTACAGGCTTGTCTGGGGTTTCATACCGCAGACAAAGGCATTCTTGGACTTGTTGGTATTGCTACCGCTGCTTTAGGAGGAGGCTTCTCCACATGTGCCTAGTTCATTGTTGTTGCTCTCATTTGACAGCTGAGCTGCTTCCTTTTCTTTACACACCATCAACATTGGTGTTGGAGGGGGAGAAAGGTGCAGTGAACTGTGCATAAGAAAGTCAAATGCCATCAGTTTAGAATGAAGATGTTTTTCAAAGCAAAACTCTTATGCTGTTTAGAATGTTCATCACAAACCTGAAATCAACTTTCCATCAGCTGACCTTCATTTTTTGTTCCAATTGCTGTCTCTGGCATAGTTCCAGAGGAAGTATTGTCCGATTTCTGTTCTGACCATGTGGAAACATTCTATCAACCTTTCAGTTGATGTAAAGCTTTTACAATATGTCTTTGATAGATGGCACACACAAGACTGTTCATTGGATGAATCTGTTTCAAGTGACACTTAGCTTGGATGGAAACAAAACAGCAACAGATACACTCAAAAGTTGACCTTGTATTTGTGACACTGGAGATTTCTTTGGTCTAACTCCATTCCAAGGTGACTTCATTGATTACACCAAATGCTCAATTCCAGTACATGATATTACTCAAACAAATATGGTTGTTAGAATGGGGACTGCACTCCACAAGTTTTGTGTCAACGGTGATACTTTATTCTTACCTTGTTTGTCCTACCATCTTCCTTTGGCTGAAATATGGTTGTTCAGTCCGCAAACATATCACACACTTTATGGTGGGCACAGTGCTGTCATGGGAGACTGGGTCAAAATATTCATTGATAAGTACCAGGTGAAAATTCCAATAGACAGAGGTGCTTCAAATGTTCCTATGATCTACAGGTGTTCTGTCTCTGCACAGGAGATGAAGGATCGTGGGCCCTCTATTTGGTCTGCTCTGCCTCAGTATGAGAGGAATGTGGATGCATTAGGCAGTTGGAGTGAGGACTACTTTGAATCTTCCAATGTTTCTACAGTGACTATCAAGGAAGAGTACAATCATTATTATACCTCTTTGGGTTTTGGGTTACCAAATGTCAGTGTGCCTGACAACAACAATTCGAGTAGTGCACAAAGAGTTATTGCTTTGGCATTGGAAGCTGGGCATTGGTATGCAACACGTGCAAGCGCAAATGCATGCCATTGAGGTATGTGAACCATTTGTGGCTGTTTCTACCATGGACAGGGTGATCATCCCAAAAATTAAGGCAATTGCTACTTGTCTGATTACACTTTGCAAATCATGTCAATTGTCTTGTGCTAAACAACCCAAGCTGAAAGTTACTCAGTCCAAGTAGTTCCCTTGTTAGAAGGTGTTTTGTCATGGAACAGGTATCTGACTGGTGATTTTGTGTCTATGGATCAATATGTGGTCAAAACTCCTAGTTGACTGCCAATGGGATTTGGTCATGAAAGCCACACAAACATGTTGCATGGCGACACGATCATTCAAGATTCTGCATCTAAGTACATTCATGTTGAAAACCAGGTCTAAATTATGAGTGGGCGAAACTGTTATCTCCAAACTTAAATTTGAGAAATGGCTATGGGAACAAGCTTGACTCTCTGTCAAGCATTACCACAGTGAAAACAGGATTTTCTCAGCCAAGTTATTTAGAGAATCTTGTGTGGAAGAAAATCAAATACAATCCTTTAGTCAAGTAGGGGCCAAACATCAATATGCAAAAGCTAGCAAGCCGATTCTTACATGAACATTCATCAACAGTGACAATTGTTAGAAGCCTTCACACTGGTTTTGTTAGTCCACAGCATCACTTTGTGTACGACAAAATTTTTCAGACAGTGTTTAATGATGGTAAGACTTTGGACGAGCTTGATAAGATTTGTCATGAGTTATTTGTGGAGATCCTTGACTGCTACATGGAGGACAAGTATGACAATGATGATGTGCTCATTTACACACCTCTGTCACTTGAAAATGTATGGCTTTTCGAGCCTGAAAATCACAATCAACATGAGGCATTTCAACAAACTCTGCATTGGCAGCATGATCTAGAAGCTAAGGAAATCAAATGTTGTTTGGAGCATTCTCAAGACACATTGCCTGATTTGGTAGAGTCAGATGTCAACCCTGATGATGATGATTCTCTTTCTTCTGAGCAAGTCATCAAATCAGGAGGAGATGACAGAGACTTTTGGTGTGATCACCCCCATCACAAGAGGGAGGAGTCAGAGTTGACTACTTTTGAGCCGATTGACTCTCCTGCCAGATCACCAGATGAAGGTTCTCCAGAGGAAGTTGGGGATCCAAGTTTTGGTTGCAGCGCTAATGGGAAGAGTTGCCAACTGCATCAACAATGTATGGTCTCTCTTGATGGAAAACAAATACCTCCTAATGTGCATTGCATGCTTCATGTGCATTGAATTTCAAGGAAATGTGGTGAATACAAGAAGCGAATGGTTAAGCATCATCAGAAAGCTGATGTGTTGATGCTGCAGGCTGAAATCAAGGTACCTACTGTGGAAGCCTAAATCAAAATTTATCCATTTGCTGCAAATGATTGTGGCTACAGTGGATCTTGTTATGACTTGATTGCAAATTGTGCCCAGCCTCTATTTCTCAAGGCTAAGTCTGAGGCTAGCAAAAAAATGATCCAAGCTGGAAACAGGCCATGTCTGGACTGTTCAAAGAAGAGTACTGGAAGGCAGCTCTCAAAGAAACTAAGTTACAAATTCTGATCAGAATCCCGCAGAATTCCAGGCTACTCTGGAAATTACTGGCAATCAAACCAGAACCATGTTCTGATGTTCCGGTTTTACACCTAGTAATTAGACTAGTAACTATTTATTTTGACCTGAGATGTGACATCGGAATTTGTAGGAGTCACACAGTAACCACTCATTTAGTATCCACAATATGTAAAGTATGAATTAGTGCGTGTGTATGGCTCAACTGCCGATTGTTACAAAAATGACAAATTTCTCTCCCGTTTTTCAATTAAATTGCCACCTGTCCACTGTACCACCCTCCCTCCCACCCACCCACCCTCCCTCCCTCCCTCCCTCCCTCCCTCAGTCCAAAAAGGGAACAATTGCCTGCTGCCACCGTCTGCCACTTGCCACTCGCAAAGAGAAGGCAGTGACAGTGAGTTTGTTTGTGTTTGTTTGTTTGATTTTTATCACTTCCAAGATTTCTCAACCCCCATTTTTCAATTCAGTTGCTGTCCATCCATGACACCGCTCTCCCCCCTGCAATCTACAAAGGGAACAATTGCCTGCTGCCACTGTTTGCTGCTTGACACTCGCAAAGAGAAGGCAATGATGGTGAGTTTGTTTGTGTTTATTATTTCTGTTTAGATTTTTTCAATGATTTCCCACTCCCCAGTTTTTCAATTAACTTGATATCCATCCACAGCATTGCCCTCTCTCCCTCAGTCCACCAAGGCAACAATTTGCCACCGCCATTGCTCGCCACTCACCACTATCAAAGAGAAGGCAGCAACAGTGAGTTTGTTTGTGTCTTCATATTTCTGTTTTTATGTTTTCCATGATTTCTGTCTCACTCCCCATTTTTGAATTAAATTGATATCCATCCACAGTGCTGCCCTCCCTCTTTCCCTCAGTCCACAAAGGGAACAATTGTTCGCTGCCATCGTCCGACACTCACCACTTGCAAAGAGAAGGCAAAGATGGTGAGTTTGGTTGTGTTTTTATTCTGTGTTTATCTATCCCATGATTTCTCACTCCCTGTTTAATCAACTAAATTGAAAACTCTTCACAGCTCCAACCTCCCTCCCTCAGTCCACAAAGGTAAGAAGTGCCCACTGCAATGGTCGGCCACTCACCACTCTCAAAGAGAAGACAGTAACAGTGAGTTTGTTTGTGCTTTTTAATTCTTTTTATTTTCCCCATGATTTCTAACTTCTTGCTTTTTCAATTTAATTGATATCCATCCACATTGCAGCCTTCTCTCCCTCTGATTTCAAAGGGAACAATTGCCTGTTGCCATTGTGTGGCACTCACCACTCACAAAGAGAAGGCAGCGATGGTGAGTTTGTTTGTGTTTATTATGTCCTTTTTTATTACTCCCATGATTTCTCACTCCCTGTTTTTCAATTAAATTGATATCCATCCACGGCGCTGCCTTCATGGTGCACTGTCATCCCCTTCACAAATTGCCTACAGGAGGCAGCAATGGGGAGTTTGTTTTTGTTTCTTATTTGTCCCCCTTGCTTTACTAGTTTTCTCACTTACCTTTTTAAAATTAAATTGCTCCCTGTAACTTGTCATCCTCTATCCCTTGTCCAAAAAAGAAAAAAGAAGCCACAGTGGCCATCCCTCCCCAAGAGATGCCTACAGGAGGCAATGATGGTCAGAAAGCTTTTGTTTGTATTTCCCCTCTCCATTCCCTAGTTTTCTCACTGACACTTTTAAATCAAATTGCTACCCATAACTTGTCACCCTCTCTCCCTCAGTCCATGCCATAACCAACTCACAAACTGCCCAAAAAAAGCAGCTATGGTGAGTTTGCCTTTCCTTTTTCCACCATTTCTCAATTTTTGCATGCATCTTTCTAATTTTAGTGCAGCCAATATTTTCATATGAAAATTAGGCAAAAATTGTGTGCTCATGATATTATGTACACAGGCATCTTTTTAGTTTGCACGCTCACAACAGATTTGTGCACACAATTTACACATTGCTTTAGATCGCACGCACGCAATGTTAACTTATGGTAGAATAAGTTATGGGACCATTTGGGACCATGTTTAGTTTACACCTCATAGAACATTACTAGTAATGGTATGATGAAAATTTTTAGTAGTACGCGACAGGCAGACAGTTAGCGACAAAATAATTTCACTGGCATAATTTTTAATTAAATAGATCATAGTCTGTTTTTTGTTTACTTTGATTGTTAAGACAAAATATAAAGCAACTTAACAATTAACTCAATGATCAACTAGACAAAAATTGAGACATCACACCACTCTTTAGGAAAACAAAAACTGGATGTGAAAACAGAGCCATTCTAAAATCCATAAAAACCAAGAACAGAGATCCCACCCCCAAGCACAGATCCCACCCTCAAGTGCAGATCTCACCCCCAAGCACAGGTTCCACTGCCAAGCACAGACATAATTATGAAATGGTGTGTTGTGTCATTTGCTGTCCACACCTTACAGACCACTGAGAAATGAGAAAGGACAAGATTCAAAGGGAAAGCATATTTTTTGGAAACTATAAAAATGGTCAAAAGAAAATGACAGTAAAAAACTTACCAGTCCATAACAAAAAGGAAGAAAAAGATGTTTGAGCCCTTTTTTTAAGTAATGACAGTGAGGAAGGGGAATAGAGCACGCAAAGACAAACCCATGACTTATTTTTTGTGTTTCCTCAAAAAGGTACCTCTCTTTATGAGGGTCCCTTTACGATGGAGTGTTGGCTGAGGGAGGTGCACCTGCAGAGGTGGTGCTGTCTTCATAGGTGCAATCAAAGACTATGCCACTATTGGTGGTGCTGTCGCAGGCGGTGCCACCGTAGATAGGTTGCGCAATGTAGGCTGCACCATGGTGGGTGGCACCATCGTAGGCGGTGTCATCATAGGTGGCACCATCATAAGCTATCAGACTGCACCAAATTCGGGCATGCCATCATAGGCAGTGCCATTGATGGGTGCAAAATCATGAGTTACGCAGAAGCCTGGCCACAAGAACTAGGGAGAGGGTGGGCGTGGAGTTGGTGATGGCAAAGATGGAGATTCGGGCAGTGTTGGATGCGGTTGCCTCATTGTTGATGTCAATCGTGGTGATCAAATAATAAATTTTGGTGACCACAACACTTGGGGGGGAGATGATGGCACATAGATGTCATGTACATTTCAATGCACATGTAGAGGGTATTTTGGGTACAGAAGGACCCAGGAATATCATAAGACTACTTTATGATATTTAAACCATCTTTTTCACCACTTATCCATAAGCGCACTTCTGTAACAGCTTGTATTGATTATGGATTTGGCAAAATCATAAAACTTTTTATGATGACCACAAGGAAATGGGAATTTTTATGATTTTGAAAGCCAATGTATTACATAAACATAGCCCCAAATTGCAGGCAAAAGTATTGGTTTTACGGGTTTTATGACCACAGAGATGTGGGAGAAAACCTCCTGTTATTCTGGGCAAGATGCTTGTAAGTTTGCAGTACAAATATTACATGAACTGATGACACAATAAACATGATTGCAAACTTATTTTCCAATAGTCTGAAATTACAGGCAAATGCTTCCCACAGTCATTCACTTAATTAGTATTAGTTCCTCTTCTTGGAGTTTTGAACAGAAATGACCCCTTGCACAGAGAACACACCAACAACAAACAGCCAACAGAGGGAATATTTTCTGGAGTTTTCAACAGAAATGACCCACTCATCTTGAACAACATACTGACAACAAACAGCCAACACAGGGAACTTTGTCTATCAATCAATCAATTGACAACACATCATCCATTATTCAATCAATTGACAAATACTATCATGACCATGCCATCCCATGTGAGTCTGAGAGAGGCCAGCCAACATGGTGCTGAAGCTAATGCAGATTTGGACAAAGCCCTCACTGGAGCCCCAGCGCAACTATCAGATCTACCTTCACCCAACAGCACAATCATCGACAGCAGCACAGAAATTTGCTCTACCCCTCCTACAAATCACCAACAAGTTATTGTTGCTCATGCTCATGCCATAGTTCAAGTGCAAAGAGGGAGAGGTAAAAAAGTAGGTAGAGGACGACACAATTGGTGTGGAGGTAAAAGTGGGCATGAACATAGAGAAGTGTGTGCTAGAGGATTCAACAATCAACATAAAGTTGAAGACCAACGCGATCTGAGGCACAGTCTAGGTTTGATTCTGATTCTATTGATGCTGATATTTATGCTGTGATGAAGAGCCAAATAGCCAATAAAAGCCATAGGAACTATGATGACTACAACATTTGGCTCATTATCTTCCCATTTGACAATGCAATTAAATTTCCAGATATTATCCAACCCAATCTGACGGGAAAGTTCATCATAGCACATGACAAAGATACAGACAAGTGCACCAGAAGTGGTGCACCAAGCAAAAAACGAGACTACCTATGTGATGAAATTCGACAAGCACTACAAAACATTGATTCTGATAATGTTTCTACCCATCCAATTTTCCTAGATAAACTTTGGTTTCATATCATGGCATGCTTCTTGTCTACATTAAACAAAAAGTCACCAGTAAAACCAATGTAGATGTAATCAATCCAAGCACTAACAATGCAGTCAATGCCAGCACAACTAATACTGCAGCTAAAGTCATTGACACTACCATCACTCATAGACTGGGCCTCAAACCTTCCTCCTATGATGGTGTTACATCCTCTCTTGCATGTCTCTACACCAAATGCAGCATACTGCGTGATGCCAACCCTGAAGTTAAGAAGATGTGGGAGACTATTTACCTCTACAAAAAGGCTCAATAAGGAAAGGAGCAAGAGAATGTCAGCAGCTTGGCTTGTGAACTGATGAAGGGGAAAATCCTCTTCCAATTGCAGCATACATTTACCTTACTAAGGTTTTTCAAAAGAGAAAGGATCCTGAACACATTGTGGCTAATCTATTTCTTTTGTTGGATTGGAATATGACCTCTTGTGCTGATTGTGTTGTCATTTCAAACATTAAGCTGGTAGGGATGAGGAGAGATGCATTGGTGTTCATGATAGGACCCACAAAGACTGATCAAGAAGGCAAAAATCAGGTTGATCACCCCTTTCATACTTATTCATGTCCTGAAAATCCATCCATCTTTCCGGTCTTGTCAACCT
>JALLPD010002506.1:0-10099 GCA_036940065.1 Cyclotella cf. meneghiniana
TGACCAACATTATTCTATTGCAACTCTCATCTATTGACACCATCATAGACCATTGTCTAAAACTGAAATCATATACTATTTTCATGACCACTTTGGCAGTATTGGTTGTTTTACATTTTCCCTCAACCTCTATGTCTTGAAATGAGGTATTTTTTAAAAGATCTTATTAAAAGAGACTGTTTTTGAGAAAATGCCTGTTTTTGAGAAACATCCTAAGTTTGAGAAGTAGTCAATTTTAGAGATATAGGATGTTTGCAAGAAATAAGCCAATCTTTTGAGAAAGTTTACAACAGTAGATGGAATCTTTTTATGAGCAGGGGTAGTAAAAGTTTGTTTGAGAGTTGGAGAGGGGGGGAGAGGATTGTGCAAATAGCTACACAAAAGCACGCTCAAAGGCCCTTCATGATGTGAACAAGTGTGAGCAGGGTTTTTGTGTGCAAATGATTGTGTGGAATCATCTTTTTGGTTAGTTTGTATGGTAGAGGTACAATGCAGAAGTATCACACTGTAAAGTTCTCAAGGCACGTATGGTATCTACTACTCATTGCAAAATGGTATGTTCCCTCTCACTTTAGGTAGAAATTGATCCAACACAAATTTATACAGATTAATAAAAGAATTCAAGGTTTTCATATACAAGCAATAAACTCATTATCTAGAAACATTAATATTGACAAAATGTCTGTCTGTCATATCTGAGGGTCATGAGGGGTCTGCAGACTGTAATGTGGGACAGGCAGGGTCTAGTGTTTGTAGACTATCATTGAGAGGTCAATTATTGGAGGGAGACTAATACCCTTGATGGGGTTTTATTGATATAATAGATTCGATACAAGGCAGATGGACTAAGACTTTTACATATAATATCTCTACACTGCTAGAAAATGTACAGTTATGGGAGTCAGATGGACAAAGAATTTTACGCATAATATCTCTAGACTCTCCTAGTTTGGTGATCACTTTTTGAATCATGGATAAATAAACAACAACATTCAAGCTTCGCAATATAAATTGGAAATTTGGTAATTTTGAACTGAACTTTTTTAATGTTTTAGTTCTAATACCACTTCTAACAGAAATGTTGATCATTTGCATTTTCACAAACTTGATTTTTCTTCTGAAAGCTTTTTAGATAGGGCAGTCTATAACTATGAACTTTGATGTGGGATCTTCATCGACTTGGTCTACAAATGACTACTAACACATAAAGTGCTGTTTTCAATGAACACATGTTATTTTAAGCATAGAATAATATTTTCAATCAAATGCTCAATATTTTTCCTACATTGAATTGGTTTTCATTTTCAATGGATAGTGTGATTTCATAAGGTTATGTTTCAACTTAATTTTTGGTAAGACATCCTCTTAAAAATAACAGTGTTTGTTGAAACAAGAGGTATCCATTGAAAGTACCATAAGTTAAGGTATGTTAGACACACCAAATGTCCTGAGATTCTGTAAAGTGTGTCTATTGCACCATGCTTTTACAAATTTAAAGCATGCTAAATTAAAACAAATAATAATGATTGATACTACTGTACTGCTATCGTTTTTGTTATACCTCCTCTTGTTTGCACCAGTTATTTTGGTAGTATGAGGCTTTGTACCCTCTAGCCCACTCATTCCCCACTCATTGCCCACCTTTATGTTGCACAATCCATGAAAAACCTGCCCACCCTGTGCAACTGTGATTCCTGTATTTACTTTTGATGGAAGAGGAGTGGGATTTGCTATGAGGGCATACTGCTTGGACAACATTTTCTGATGCGGTGGCTCAAACGTAGTCACATTGGTGGCAGTCAATGATGGCTCAAAGGCATGGGAGCAGCTATCAGGAAAGCCACAAGTTTGTCCGGTGCCTTTTCTTGGCAGATGCAATAGTCCACCAAACCTAAGAATAAATTATTATAATTTACATTTTAACTATTGAGATTGAGGGAATCTATCAAATAACATAGAGTTTCATGGCATACCAACAGTAATAATATTTTGAAGAAATTAGGATAAAAATTACCTTTATAACAGCTTTCCTACTTCTCTGCTGACTTCTCTCTGCTGACTTCAAATTTAAACAGGCACTGGCTAAGAATAATCAGATGATCACTGACATGTATGTGATGGAATCAATCGATTATTTGGGGATACCATATTTACTTCCCACAAATGTTCTGATGCAAGTTATCTAGCTTTACTAATAAATTTAGTTAGAATTCAATGGATGATGCATTAAAACATGACAAAATAATGAAATTGAGATGAAATAGTGATGCAAAAATGAGAAAGATAGGAAGATGAAAAAATGAGAAGGAGATAAGCACATGACAAATCTCCACATGTGAATCAAGATACCTGAAAGGATATGGCAAGCTGCAATGATGACAAAAAGATGAAAAATATGACAAAAGTAGTCTAAAAGATGAAAAGATGATGAAAAGATGAAAAGATGATGCACACCTTGTTATGGAAATAGGATTGCAGTGAACATATGGATAACCCTACTCATGACTGCAACCACCATGATTGGATGTTGAATAGCTTAGTTGGAAATTTGGCATTATGTGTTGTGTTGGCTGACCCCCCCCAAACAACATGCCGTCACCAACACACCAACGTTTCGGGAAGTGTTCAGAATTTTGGGCCAACATGTCATCAAATTCTGTCATCCAGACCATGCCAGATGACATGACATGTCATGTTGGGACAACATGTCAGCTAATTCTTTTGGACATAAAGAAAAAATAGTGATGTCTTGCAGAAAATTGCATCATATTGGCGTACTGCTGTGCATGCAAGTAGCAAAAACCGGTATAATATGCGTTAATATGCATTAAAGTACCGTGTTGGACTAAAAATGATGATTAAACTCCAACCGAGTAACAGCCTTAGCAGTCATGGATAAGGATGGGTTGTCATATTACAGCACATCTGCCGACATGTGACCCACCCATGAATCCAGTCACAACATTGGCGACATGGTGACATTGGCTCAATTCAAGCTGACATTGTTGGAGTCATGATGACACATGAAGACATGTTGCCAACATTTCCAACTAAGTTGAATAGAGTGAATGGATGCTTGACAATGTCCAATGAACTTGCATTGTACCATTTCCAACTGCCCAACTTGAACAGGCTCCTCTAGAGAGATGTTCACCCTCTTTAGCATTGTGACAAAATCTCGTAAATGATGTAATGATAAATTATTTCAATTATTCTTGGGACCTTATTTTTACCTCTTAAATGTAAAGAATAATTATTCTACCATCAATTTTTTTCACACTCTGTGACACTTACTTGCAAGCAATCAGTGCCATACCACAGTAAGGGAGGTGCATACTAGGGACTGGCGTGTGCTATCTAGTGTACTGTATACCTGTTTTAGTTTCAAAAATACACATGATGAGAATTTTTCCGGACGTAGACATTCCCACGTAGCAGTATACAGTGACCCAATAATATGATGGTCCAAAATCATGATATTTGCATATATTGTTAAAATAATACCACCAGTGTGGTATTTTCTGTAGGCTGTACCAAGTCCCCATTGGGACTTACAATACTATCTCAAAATACCATGGTATCCAGATACCACGAATTTTTTGCTAACAAAATAAGATGGTTGGGCCTAAAATACCACTATCGTGACTAGACTGATGACTAAAAAATATCCAGAGATGGTTCTTGATCAAAAATTCGAGATCAAGACATGAGAGAATCTTGCATTCGAGATAGAGTGTCATCTCAAGCCAGTCCGATCCAAGATCTGAGATGAGATTTTTGCTTGTGCACATCCCAACAGGCGAAGGATTTAAATTTAAAATTTGTGCCCCCTTTAACAGCACAAGAGGACAAGGGTATTGATGTGGGTCAAAATGACCTTTTTTAAGACCATTTGCAGCCACGGTGGCTATTTTGCATTTTTGACCGCAACTTTGCTGGGATAGCAACCCTTGGGCTTCCTTCACCATCGCAGTCACAGTGAGAATAGCTTAGGGTTGCCAAAAAAATTTCTCACCATTGCTATTTTTTATATGGTTCCTTTTTTGATGCTTTTTGGCAACTGTCACTATTTTCATTTCCCGGTTTCTGTATTCAGCCTTATGTCCAGTGACTCCCCGAACCGATTTTTTTATGAATTCCTTTGTGGTGTAGAATAATCTCAACCACTCAAAAATGGCACCATCGTTTATTCTGTATCTTCTATGACAATTTTTCTTCATCATAATTGGTGATATTTGCCCACGATGTCTTCCTCCAGCAATGGAGACAATGATGTTGCTGAAACCCTGCCTCGAGAGGAGCACCTCAGCCCTCGCCATTTGCAATGCATGCATCGTAATGTGCAGAAGTCATTGCAGCCAGCACAGCAGCCATTGGAGCTGGAGAGGTCAGAGCACTTTCCCACCCCATAGGGTTGTCAACATCTCTGAGTTTTCAATAGGGAAAGCTTGTCTTGATTCTTATGAAGACTTCCTTGAAGAATTCATCAGGCGAAGATGACATAACTCTATCACAATCCAGAAGCAAGCTCAATCAAATAAAAAGAAATATTCCAAAACAGTTGTGAGTTTCATCATTTGCACATGTGTGTCAAGTGATTATACTGCACAGTTTTTGCTTTAATACATTGTCTTCTCTTTTAGGTTCACCGTGGACATGGCTACAGTTCAGAAGAGCTTCTTATTTTAGTCCAGAGCTATATGTCAGTAAGTGAAAATCTGTCAAGTTTGGACAATTCACCACAGCAATCATGAGACTCGGTCCACGTGTGATGCAAGTTTGTTCAATATGTCTTCAACAGTTCTTTGCTTCAACCGGAAAGTAAACTCAGAATGCCTGTTGTCAAATCTGGGCATAGGATCAAACCAATAACAAAAAATGGATTCTCGCACACGGGCCCTGACATCCTTAATCTTCATCTTTTTCTTTGCTGGAGAGGCTGCAGGACTACTGCCCCGCGAATGGTTGTCACAAATGTACCCAAGGCGGTACTGATCAATCACCATATCTGCAATCTCCTGGATTACATCAGATGGAGGAGGGGGAGTGAGAGTTGCGTTGCGCTGTGCAACAAGCACAGTACCAATGTGAATGAATGCCAGTGTATTGTAGAAGGATGCTATGATGGACTGAAAGCTGAAACCAGGAGATAACTTTGTCAACTTCATTGTGATGAATATAGCTGTTGTGCACAAATAAAATGAGGGGACCTCGGCAAAATAGCTACCAAAACAAAATGAATGCTAAGATAGTAGCCATGACTGCAAACATTAATTGGACTGGTATCCTTTTAGCAAACCTAAAGTCGGGGTACTGCACGAATGTTATAGCAACTGCAGATATGGCGACTGTGGCAGACAATGGTCTAAGTTGTAACTCAACATTTTCATGCCACTACTTTGTTCAATATCACATGTTGCTATGACAATAAAAATTTTAGCACTGGCCTTATATGTGCAATCTCAATGAGGTCTCAAATGAGATCTTTTTAAGTAGCATCTCAAATGAGATCTTGAGTGAGATATCAAGGCATGTAACAGAGATCATGATTGTTATTTCTTGAATGAGATCTTGATCTCATGCGGTCAAATCTCAATCTTTTATTGATCTCAAAAATTTTCCTGAGACAAGACAGAGAACCATCTCAAAAATATCACACATAAAAGGCACACACAAAGAAGCAATCAATCATGGCTCCATGCCGCTGCCAACAAGAACAAAACAGCAACTGCGAGTATCAACAGCTGCAGCCTGTGGCTGTTGCTGATGCATTTGCGCAGGCCTCTCCCAAGGACGATGCCCCCGGCCCCCTTGCTCAACCACTTTAAGACCCCCCACCCTCCCCACTGCACGTGACCACAAAAATCAAGTGTTGAATGAACCTCCTCCTCTCCCAACACTGCAAGTTGCCCCTCATTTCCTCCAGCAACTGCCACGTGAACATATTATGAAAAAAGTGAAATCGTCCATTTTAATGCTATTTTTTGATGCAGTTATGCGGCTTTCCCTCTTGTCTGATGCTTACAAATTTCCGTCTTGCCACAATTGCTGAATCTGCCAACAGGAATATCTCAGCCCCAGGCAACATATTAACTGGCTGATGCTTCTTGCCTCTCTGGCCACCTAAATGCCAACAGGCACTGTGAAAAAAGATGAGATTGTTCATCTATTTGTGCAGTTACGCCATTTTTCATCTTGTCACTTACAAAGTTTCATGTTGCTTCCATGTCCAAATCTGCCAACAGGAATATCTTAGCCCCCAGGCAAGATATTGATTGGCCAATGCCCCCACCTCTCTGACCACCTAATTGCCAACAGAGATAATGAAAAAGTGTGGGATTGTCCATTTTGATGCATTTTTTATCATATCATCTTGCCACTTACAAGTTTCCATCTTGTTGTGATGGCGGAATCCACGAGCAGGGATATTTTGTCCCCCAGGCAATAGGAACAAGGCCGTTGCCTCCCACCCCTCTGGCCACCTTAATGCCAACAGAGACTGTGGAAAAAGCAGTGAGATTGATTCTTGAGAATGTTTTTACATTATTAGATCTAAATTAAAGATTTCTAAAACATGTCTAGAATGTGAAATTTTAATTTAGCGATGTTTGAAAGAACTAGATTTTATAAGTTAAATGAAGAATACGTGAGTGAGATCCTTTATCTAATCCAACCCAAAAGTGTTTTCTATAAAAGATATTGGAATCTCTTTTAGCCCAAACACATTTTCTATATTATTGTTTCTTGTCTAAATATATTACTTGATCTATTTTGAAAGTATACATTGTCTCTACCAAGGTACTTATAGACAATAATATTCTGCTGTCCAACTATGAAAACGGTTGGGAAAAGTCTGATAAAAAATAAATGTAGTTCCCTTACCCCTGCACTTGGGGTAATGCATAGTTTACATAGAGTACAAGTACAATAATATAATGGTACCATATCTTTACTCACAAATAGTGGAGGCCAAAAAAATGTGGTACATAAGAGGAGGACTTCCTTCATGATGACATGTGCCACTAAACCAGATCTTCTTGCATGCGTGCATGGACAGAAATATTCTTCGTGTGCACCTGTGTCATGTATAACATGATAACATGAAAATCAAAAACAACCAAGTGATCAAAAAAATATAATCCAAGACACTACTATCAGATTCTTTTTGGCAAATTTTGTTTGGTGAAATATATGTATTCTGGATGGGAACCATATTTTTAGAATTTATACAATACAATTCCATAAACCTACCATACGTACCTTGTTGTTGGTTTATACATTTAACAATAAAGAGTAGAGCTGTAAAGGCTTGGCATATGCAGGATGTCAAGAATGGTTCATTAGTGACTTTTAAAGGTGAAGTGAAAAGCCAATCTCCAAAAAACTAATCTCCCAAAAGAAAACTGGATAAATTGGCGGTTTAGTGGAGGAATAGTATGAAAATTAGGAAAAGCAAAAAAAACTAATTCCCCAATAGAAAACCAATTCCAAATTAATTTGCCAACATCAATAGGTACTCCAATTATTTAAGCCCAATAGACGACTGTTTGACTTTTGGGAGAAGATATTTACAAGTTACAATCTAATAATTTTCTTAATGTTCCAAACTAAGAAATGGCTAGAATGTGAAATGATATTTTGGCCATCATCGAAGTAGTTAGATTTCTTAAGTTAGAACTAAATTCTTCCAGTTAGAAAGTTCAATCATTTCTTGCTCAATGATTGCATCTAAAACATCCTCCTTAGAGCTAAAGAAATTTTGT
Source organism: Cyclotella cf. meneghiniana (assembly GCA_036940065.1). Lineage (NCBI taxonomy): Eukaryota > Bacillariophyta > Thalassiosirophyceae > Thalassiosirales > Thalassiosiraceae > Cyclotella > Cyclotella cf. meneghiniana. The sequence continues at coordinate 7,764 of JALLPD010002506.1, forward strand.
ATCTAGTTTAGCAACCTTTTCCAACCAGTTTAGTCTCTAATATTGTCAGATTGATGTCAAGTAAATTTTCTAAATTAGACTTAGATTGTATTTGTTAAACTTTGGATTCTCATCAACCAGCACATTCTGTTGTTGGGCATTGACAGGTACCATACTGGATTGTATGATGCTATTACTTACTAAATATGGTACTTATCTTCTGAATCAAAGCAAAAAGTTGATATATTTTTGGGGAAATGAATTTTCCTGACAATCCCTGAACCCCTAACAATACTTTTTAATACAATGACATTCTGCATGAGCCAAAGATTGTCCTATCCAATTATCTGTGTACCAAAGTTCAAATCAAATTTTGTTGCAATTGATTTGTACTAAGAATGACATGGCTGGATTGGTTGTTATTTGATTTCTCGTTGTCATAAACAACAAAAGCTAATAAGGATTTTGGTGGGAATCCTAAGACCTCATGTTAGTGATGTAAAATAAAATCATGAGCTTTATTTCTACTGTACAAAAATGCTGCTGCTGCACAATACTAAATTTTGTATGTCACGCCATCATGGAGTAATGTTTTTCCATGAGCTGGTGTGAAGATTTACATGCCATTGGTACAGTATGTAGTGTACTTTTGGATCTTGGATCTTTGAACCTTCAAGATCTAATATATCTTGGGTACTTCTCCATTTTGACAAAAAGAAAGTATTTCAATAATATTTTTAGTAAATGGAAGCTTTTTATGCTACTCTTGACCATAGATCCTTGGCCTATGTCACTAGCCCCAACAGTTGGAGACCCAGGAGACTCGTGGAAAAAATAAAACCTCAGAGAGGAAAAAAGTCCTTTGAGCCAATATCAGCAAGAAAAAACCCTGGTGTCATGACATGTCATACAACCATCCTGGTATGTATGTATCATAAGCTTTAGTGCTTGTGGAGATGGAGACTGATGTCAGTTACTGTTTCTTTGTGACCTGTGCTGACATCTACTCTATGTTTACTCTCATAAGTCATGAAGAGGCTTACATCTGCATGAAACCCTGAGTGTCCAATTATTTGAAATCTGTGATAGTCCAAGTATCACGGTCATAATGACCACTTGTTTGCAGGATGATTCCTATTTCTAAATATTGCAGTGTTTGCACCAATTTTTGACCATAACTTTGTGAGAGGGTATGTTGAGGTCAGTTTTAGTGTTACTCTTTTGTCTCCTATTGTTTTGTGTTTGTGCAAAAGAAAGAATGCCAAACATAAGGTTTCTCTTTGTTATTGCAACACTACATTAGGAGAAGCACTGCATAGTAGATTTTGAGTGAACAGATCATTGGTGGTTGTTAGGGACACACCATGCCCCTAAAAGCTGCCGACAAGGCCAAGATTTATTAATCAGATCAAGGATCACCATGATTTGTTTGATGTTGATCTCTGGCAAAAATTTTCACTTCTGGGTTCTTTTGAAAACTCTGATTGACTTACACTTCCTGCCAAATGATGTACATGACGCAAGAAAGTGGAGTTGTGGAACTGCACTTTGATTGTCACTAAGTGTGTACAATGTGCATATTGTACCAGGTCTGATAAAAAAGGCGTTGAGCCTATTGCTAATCTTTGATCTAGCTCATACAGTCTCTTTTGTATGTATCCTCTTTGTTGCCATCTGCCCCTATGTATCCATGGGAACAGTTGCTTGCTTGGGCCAACTACTGGCAATCAACAATGACTGAGCAGACTGAGTTCTGATCATCATCATTGCGGTAAACATACACCAATCTCCGTCGTGTGTTGATCAATGAGAGTGGGGATTCAATTTGGATTTTTTCCCATTTTGTACTGGAATGAGGATTTTTAAGCAAAGTCAACATCCTTTTTAACTCTTATTGGTTGAGTGACAAGATTCAGTGGTTGTACTGAATATTCATGTCTGTGACTCTGTTTATGATGACAGTCGTTGACTTGTTATCTTTGCGGTATGTGGGACCATATTGACACTTCACAGCTCAACACCATTCTATAATGTTAATAGTCTGTTGTATTTGATGTTTGTGAGTTTGCTAGCTAATTAAGCCATACCAATCATGTATGTAGCCGCTTATATCATCCTTGTGTTGATTAAGAGCTAACAAGGTAGTACATGTATTTCTGTAGAGAACATGATCATGTTTTATTTATTCCTGTTGAGACATGATAGTCTCCTCCATCACAGGATTACCCACATATATATGCTGTGGTTTCACAAGAACAAAGTTCATGGTGCTTTGTTGTCTTGTGTGGATTGCTCATGTTGTGTCTTACATCATGCTTTGGTTAGTGCTACCAGTAGTTGCACTACCACAGGTCATC
>JALLPD010002507.1:0-10091 GCA_036940065.1 Cyclotella cf. meneghiniana
ATTGGTACATGATGTGGTACCTAAAAAGATATGTTCTGCAAGGAACATATCTTTTTGGCTGATGCATCATTTTTGACGGTCTGTCCGTCGTCCATTTTTTTGGTCAGTCTGGCTGTTGTCCGTCATCCAGCAGACACATTCCATGGGGAACTCATTCATGCATCTGCGTGTGTTTTTGTATGCACGTTAATTTTATGATCGTACGCGCAATCATATTAACTATCACGTGCATGATCATACGAATGATCTTTTTGGTCAGTCCAGGGTTTGAACCCCTGGCCTTGCAGCAGGATCTTTTCTGTGGGTCCAGGGTTTGAACCCCTGCCCCTGCAGCACGATCTTGTTGTGGGTCCAGGGTTCGATTCCTAGACCTGATTGCCTGTTTCAGTAGTATCCATGGCCTATGTCATTACAATGGCATATGCTTGGTATATCAAAGGGATTGTACACGTTGTGTCAAGTTGTGGATGCATCATGATGCATGAAGATTTCAATATTTCCAAGTCCAAATATGAATTTTGTAATGATCAATGAAAGGAGTTGTCTTGATCACTGTTGCACATAAGCTTTATGAGTTTCTCCCTCTCATTGATGAACACAACAAAACAAGACAGAATGCCCTTATTTTGGAACAATGTTGGCTAACTAAGAACTGTTGGGGTTGTCTCATTACAACTTTTTTAGGGATGGTTGTTGTAGATTTGCAATGATGGGATATTAGAAAAAGATGTGGTAGTATCAACACCATTGAGAATGTCTGATTTGATGAAGATGGTGACAAAGTATATGACTTTGGCATTTGGTACATGGACAACCTGATTGGAAAGCCACTATGGAGGGTTCATTATAGAACAACAAGTCAGCTAAGTGTGAGAGCAACAACTCAGGCAGTGACTGATGCAAAATCCAATGTACATTTCATAACACCTGATGGAAGTGACACCTATTAAATTACAAAAGCCAGGGAGAGACCAAGGGTTTGCCAGCAACATTGTTTTGTTACAAGGAGAAGCCAATCAACACACAGTGGAAGTGTAGGGAATGCAATATGCTGCTTTTTCAGGTGGAAATGTCTAAGAAACAAAGTGGTTGGAATTCAAGCTGCATTGATGAACATCATGTATCACAATTGAGTACATTGGCTGTGGATTGCTGATGATGTCATCATGTACACCTCTAAATGATCTTAAGCAATGAAGTGTTACCAGAAGGCAGCAACAAAGGATGGAGAAAGAGTGAAACAAAAAAGGTAGCATAAGGAACAAAGACAGGCTGCAGCAAGGGCAGCAAGGAGCAACATGTTTAAGAGGAGGACTGCAAGAGATAACTCAAGGACAAGTCAGAATTCACTATTGACTCTTATGGTGACTGTGTCCTATGTGTTTTTTACCTTTTCTATGTGACATTACCTTAAAAAATTTCAGATGAATCAATGGTTGCCGCATAATATTTTGTGATTGTGCATGTCACACAATCTGTGCAATTGTGTGGCTGTCTAACATTTTTGCAGGCTTTGGATATTGAACATCATTTTTTATTTAGAGAACATACCAAATTCTTCATGGATGGACTTTGAACCATTATCTCATCAAAATTTCTGCCATGCAGTCTTCTTGACAGCCTGAAGACCTGCCAAGCTGGACTTAAGCTCTTGAGATAGTCATTAAGGGATGTGAAACCTTGCCCAGATCTCAGAGGTTAAATAGTGAGGTCACACAAAACGGCATAGATATCAGATAAATAAGAGTTCAAAATGTATTCTGACTTGTGCTCATTGGTGGAGGAGCATATGGGGTGGCAGGGTATAGTGTGATTGATTCATGATTTTACCATGGGGCTGCTCTAAACTAGTAATTTTGTAATCTTTCAGTGGCTTCTGCTATAAAAATTGGCAAGATGGAGATGCCATTGTCATAGAGCCGATTTACAAAATCTCACCTCTGTTCTGAACGTTTTTGTTATTGAGCCCTTAAACCCTTTTTCCTGCCTCTAAATACAATGGGAATAGATTATCCGTAGCAAGACCAATCCACCTATATGCTGGTCTCCCTGTAATTCCTCTTGGTTCAAAAGTTATGGCTGATTGTTGCCTGACTCACTGCACATCACATAGCTTTTTTGGTTGGTTTACATAAATTACTTAGTACTTTTTCTGCTTGAAAATGATGTATCCTTTGCTACCACCATTGGAATGACTTGTCCCAATTGTTGGGATGAATTGTCACTGACAATTGATGCATGTGTGATGTCCACCACTTTGGTTGTAGGAATACACTACTTTTGTCAAGGCCAGCAGGCAGGTATGGTGTACTGTTGTGTGTAAGGAGAATGACAGCACCAAATAAAATTGCAGCTTATTTTGTTCTTGGTGATGGCAGTGATGGGTGTAGGGATGGGTGTAGGGTGGGTTTCACTTTGAGGGAATGTTTAATGGAGTGTTGGTGAGGGTGTTTCAGGTATTCACACCTGAAAACTCCAAATCCCATTGCCGTGCGCTCTAGCACAGGAACCGCCGATACACACTTGCTGAATTTGTCAACAAGGAAAATTAAACAACTGTACAGTTGTTAATTAATCATAATTACAACATCTAAATGATTAAATTACCCATTCAAATCCTTTTTTCTTCCATACATCCTTGCACTTCCTTATCTAGCATCGGGTTTGCGTCAACCGCTTAAGTTGCAATCAAATTGCAAGATGGCATCTTGATAATCCCAACATTTTCCACTTCCTCTGTTTCCAACTCTCTGACCAACAAAGCTTCCCATTTGTCTACTAGTGCCATTTTGATTGGTGTATTGACTCCCATTGGTCCATTGAACACACACAGTCCATGGTACATGAAAATGAATCAATTTAATATTTTTGGTGCATCTGCATTGACCACCAAAACACATGGTCAAATAGAGTATGAACAGGAAAAGAAATGGGTTTACATTTCTTGTACAGTGCATCCAATTTCTTCGGAAAATCCTGTAGGAATCGACTATCAAAAGATGACGAGAGGGGAGTATATTGTTTTGGGATGACAAGGGCAGGGTATATTATGCCATGGATGGTGCAACATAAAGATGGGTGGTGAGTAGGCAGGAGGGTACACAGCCTCCTACCACCAAAATAATTTGGTGTGAAATAGAGGGGGTGTAATACAAATGATACAAATACATTAACTATCTATGACTATGATTAATTTTTCATGTTTTCATTTCACATGCTTTATTTTACTAAAAACACAGTGAGATGGAGACATTTAACAGAATCTCAGAACACATTATGTCTCCATCTCTCCAGTTTTATGGTAGGTGTCCATATTGTCCATAGAAGTATATAGGAATCACTATGTTACTGGACTATGACTACTAGTACATAGTCCCCACTACTGACCACTAGAGAAGATTCATGTCCTTCAAATTCTGACCGGACAGTCTGAACCATTGACATCCATCATCTCCTGTCAATCATTATGGCAACATCATTGTGCCAATCATGTATGTTAATATCAACTGAGATGTTTATCGGGAGATAGGCATATTGGTAGAGTGGTGTTAAGATGGAGAATTTTTGATGTTTGGAATCAGAGTGACTTTTTCTGTTCAACTAAAGGAAGAAGATAGTGTCCCAAAATGTCATGGGAGATAATAGGGGTGTTGCAACCTTGCTCCAGTGTATGGTAGGGACTATTCATGTGGTTTTAACCCACTTGGTATTTTGGAAATCAACACAATGACAGTCTTTGAAAAAGCATTCCCATGTACCCAAGGGTGATTACATTCATCAAATATGATGGTATTGTTTCAACTTTTCTTCTCCACATCTGGCACCTGGACTAAAATTTCTACAAAAATTGCTCACAAAATAAGATGCACTATGTCCTTACCTCCAAAATTTAATAAACATTAGGAGTTGTCAGAGTTCTTTTTTCTCAGAACTGGTTTCTCAGAACTGGTTAACATTTTTACTAATGTAGCACTAAATAATACTTAAAAGAAAATCTCAATAATTTTCCCATCATAATCATGCATCTGATCTGAGTAATAAAGACTTTTACAACTCTTTTTGCATTTTCTGTGCTTTCTCAGAAGTTAAGTTAGCTTTTAATCTTGAGTGACATGTTTAATACATACAGAAAAATTCCCATGTTAAATTAGAAAATGTTAAATTATTATTTTGGGCTGTTTCAAATTTTTGTACAACTCAACCACAGAACATTTAGACAAAATTACAATTTAGATTGTTATGTTTGTACAATTATTTTGTGCACTTTTCCAGAGGGAGGGGACATGGTCGATGAGATGGTGTTTTGATTATGGTGGCTACCAGAGAGCAGGTCTTGGCAAAAATGATGACATTACATATGAGAAAGTCATATCTCTGCTTGAGACTTTTTTCTCTTGGACAGAGATCTGATGTCACAATGTGAGTTTGCAGCTAAAAACGAGCTATTCTGGCAATAGTTTGCCCGGCAGATTTCTGAAAAGACCCTTAATGCAACAAAGTGCCTCAGATGGTAACATTTTCTACTTATAGGTAGATCAGTATTTTACTACACAAAAGTAGAAATGTTGACTTTAGGTTCAGATCTGAGAAAAAACTTTGAGCACCTCTGTCAAGGGTGTGTGAGTACTACTATCCATAATAATAGTGGAACTGTACCTTATTGTATAATAATATTGCACACACATCATTCACACAAGCATATGTGCATGCACACTTGCTTGTTATAAGCCATATCCTACCTAGGTATCTTTATTATTAACCCGGGTACCAAATTAGGACTGACCAAATGGAGAACTCTGGTACTTTGTTGCCATGGCAGAGATTTGGGGATCAGTCAAGGGTTTTTCTCTTTGCACCCACATGAATGAACTCCTGCCATGGGTATGTAAGGCACCTCATAAACGCCCATAAGTTTCACTTGTATCCAGATCTGGACACTGTTGTTAGTATTTTATCAGGTAATGCAGCTGACAGTTAGAACTGTACAAAGTACCCAGATACCCAGGGCATTAACTACCTTGAATCATGGATCATAAGACCCCACAGATTATTATACTTGTTTGTCCAGCTTTCTCAACATTTGTATTTTTCTCATAGCCAATAAATCTGATCATTCTAAAGCCATCCTAGATTGTTTCTCCTTATCTACAGCAATCTACTCATAGTTTTTCTTTCCAAAACCTCCAGTTGATTTCAGAGTTACATCACTTTGCAACTCAAAGTCACAACATCACCATCATGAAAACACACAAAACACTGCCCCATATAGCACACAATAGTGGATAACAATACATGTGCTCTCAAAACAATGCAAGAACTCGAGGTAACATTATACGAGACAAATTTTCAAGGAACCAATATTTTTGCCCTGTCAGCAGCATTAGCTTAGCACAGATTTTAGGATATGTCTAAATGTATCATGTTGTTGGTGGATCTCATAATCCACGATATATGGTAGGCACAACTAGTGACCAACTGATAGCAAATTTCTGTTTGATATCAAGATACCATGACATTCTTGTCATAGCAACCTTACCTGCTCCAAAATATATCAGGTAGTTTCTAGCTGTAAAAATCATGCTGCAATCTGCAAGATGCTGCTTCACAGTATGATGGTTCATTATTGCCAGCAACAGACTAATGACACCACTGTCTTTGCAAATGCTTCTGCTCTGATCAGCATGTGCTTGCACCCTGCATCTATGCTTTCACCCTGCCTCTACAGCAACTAGCTTGTTTTCTTGCACATGGGGATGCTCTGAGCCCTTGGACTGAATCTGGTGCTGAGGTCAACTCTTCTCTGCTGTAAACAACAAAAACAGGGTGGGGCTGCAGGAACAAGGTAAGAAAAATCAAGTACCCATTTTTTACTTTGGTGTTGTAATGTATTCTTTCAATCAAATAGGACCATGCCATAGTTGATATTGAAGTCCACAGATTGAATCTTGCACCTCCTCTGCTGCCACACCACTGTTAACAACATAAATGAACAAGGGCTCTGGCTGCAAGCTGAGAAAAGATGAACTTACAATTTGTACTTTGATGCTATTATGAAAATTTTTGAGTAATTTTTTTATGCACCAACAGTGACTGCACCATAGTGGACATTTCAGCCCCCAGACTGATTCTGTTGATGTCATCTTCCCTCCCACACAAACAACAGTAAAAAGCATGGCATGCATGGAGGAGTTAGATTATGGTGTGTTCCCATTTTTATATTGTTTTCTTTCTGGAGCTAACTATTTTTATTCATAATTCCCCTTTTGAGGTCAGAGTAGCATTCCATAAGCACCAGACTGCATCTGCAGAAGGGAGAAGATTTCTCAGTTAGTTAGGGCTTGTTATACTACTGAAAAGGATGTAATCTTATTCATATTGTGTGTGGGGTGTGAAATGGGTGTGACAGCAATTGTAATTCGGTTGATTGCAGTCAAGAAGTTTGGGAGGCATCATGGGTTGAGGAGTTTAGTCCATTATTGATGATTTCAAATACACTCTTGGTGAAATTAGTAGACACTGAGCTTACTCTGCACCAGTTAGACCTTCTTCAACATAGCTTTTACATCTCATAACAACCAAAAATTTTGAACCATAGTTGGTATGTCAAAGTTACTAGGTACAAATGAGACCTTCTGTTTAAGAAATGCTTACAAGTATAAATCATACACATTTTGAGTAAAAGTAGGTATGATTGCATTAAGACAGTGTGGAACACCAAGTACAAACTACCATAAAAATCAGAATCTAAAGCACTCATGGAGATATTCTTCTTTTGCAAAGTCTCAGAAATTTGAAGGACATTTTGGTTTTCGGGACTTTAAACCCATGTTCTCCATATAAGAACTAGATACATCATTATAAGACAAACATGCCAAAATGAAGGGTGCCCCATAATTCCTTGTGGTTCTGTAAAATTGCCATGTGCCGCCAAACTCATCCCACATCATATTTGATGGTTGAAATTAATGTGTGCATTTGGGGCTTGGCAACTCACCAGAATCAATGGGTAAAATTGGTGGGAACTAAAGGAGGCAAAAGAAATAATTAAGAGTACTATCAATTTTCTGTTTATTTCTTTTTTTAATTTTTGACATGCTTTACTTCTCTCCAATAGTTGATGAGATAGTCACACATTGACAAAATCAAAGACTTTTGTTCTGACTAGCTCAATGATGTTTGCAATATGATATTTTTAGATTACCCCAAAATCCATGTTATAAAGACAGGTAATTGCACAAAAGATATGTTTTCTTATCTTAAAATCTAAGCCAAGGTAGCTATGCTCCATGTTATTTTTGACTGATGAATCTGTAAATCTTACATTTTTCACCCTATTTACTTGATTTACAAGAAATTGTTCTCCTTCATGCCAATTTTCAGTTTCACCTCCTATATTCCGTCTATACTTTCATCCCCTCCACCATGTCATGAACAAGATGTATGATGACTTCCAACCATATGGGAGGTTTCTCCACAACAATGCAAAGTACATAGGAGTAACATCTATAGGTGTGTTGCTGTTAATGAGGCAATCTAATGATGTGTTGTTTACTTTAGTCAGACATTGTTGCAGTGTTACAAACATAATGTCACAACAAATAGCTCATTTGTTCTTATAATCCAGCAGTTCTTATACTCCAGATTTTACAGTAGTGTATATGTTGGGCCTGATAAAGGAACAGGTCTAGTCTTTAGACTAGGGGTCCATTATCAATACTGGGCAATGAAGTCCTTGTATCAAGACCTAGCAATAAATTCTCAGTGGAAGTATAAGATTGGGCCTTAAGAAATGCATAGTAGGTATGTCAGTCATCAATCAATAATGGATGAAGATACCTTTTTCCACAAGATTCATCACCTCACATCAATCAAAAGCTCTTTCCATTAACTTTCTTGTTGTATGTATGTTGTGCTTTTCAAGTGGCATGGGGTTTTGCAGTATCTTAAAGTTAGTGATTAAAAATTAAAAATAAATTGATACAAGTACAGAAATGGTATATTTCTACACAAGGTGTATTGTCCACATTAAGCAAACAGTGCACATATTGTGCTAAGAATATTGTCCATTTTTGGAATCGATGATGATCTGCTTTTGCACTTGTTGGTATCAACTCCACAATGCACAATGATTGTGAGCTCACCACATCCTCCACTGTGTCTCTAGGTCTGCACTTGATAACCATAGTTCACAGGATGCTGGACAAGACCAGTATTGATACTGGATGAGTGTATCAAGACTGGATGAGTCCAGTATCAATACTGGACTTACCTGACATGGAGTTACCTAATATTGAAGCTTGTCATGCAATACTGGATTCATCCAGTATCTGAATGAGTCCAATATAGATAATAAATGTCTGACATGCATGACATATAGTATTGATGCTGGAAGTATCCACTATTGAAACTGGATGACATGTGGTGCTGGAATTCCCAATTTAAAATAGTGATGATAACTGGACAAAGTTACCCAGTTATGATATGGGACATCCAAGTCTCAAGACTGGGATAGTTTTGATATCAGGTCTAACATGTACTTTCTATTGCTGAAGCTTGTAATTTTTATCATAGCCTGAACTTTTGTCACAAGCAATGCTTAACCTTTGCCTATTGTGCACAAAAGAAAGCATACGTGAAAAATCCTACATGTCTGAAGAAACTGCTTGATACAACTTGAAGATGCTGAAAAATCAACTATGAATGAAATATAAATTACCAAGTAAGAAGAATTTAGTGATTGAAGCTGTTAACATTACACACATGTCTGCAGTGAAAATCTTCAGAGTTCATAAATAATAGCTTGCCAGCCTGTTTTCAAGTCAGAAATCATTATTGCAAGAGATCAAGAATTCATCCACTTCACCACATCTGGCATGAAAACTTATTCTCTTCTTTTCAGATTATACTTTGTCGTGTATCATCTATTAATTGTACAGCTGATATGATTGGCATACAATCACATTCACAAAACCTAAATGCAGGCAACAATTACTGCAAGGTTGAGCATGTAGATTTTGTACAACCACAGTCATCTGATGAAAGTTCATCTGTAGTAATACCACAAAAAATGCAGTTGCATCCATAGGATTTGCATTCAACAATGCATGAAAATCATGACCAACCACTTTCAACCTGTGTCACATAATTGAGGAAACAGACATATTTTAACATGAGATCAACATCCATCATCTATGGCCTTACAATTATCAATGTGTTCAACAGACTAAAAAATAGTCAACGACGGTCAATGTGGTCAAAATGATGTTAACTCCTGTTTACCAGCATGACCTAAGTCTTTTGTACAAATTATAATTTTTTAGGGACAACTGAAGCTTGTGGTGAAATGATTTTAATATTTTCATGAGTAAATTTATTTGTAGAAAAAGGAACATTGAAGCAATATGCTTCATTGTGTAAAAATGAAACTGTGGAGACTTCTAGACAGATCTGGAATGTTTGTTTTCCCAATACAACAAGATCTGTGTAGGTATCTACTTGTTGTGGTATGATCTGTTTTGATCCGGATCCTTTCTTAGAATTTTAAATGAGGAGGGTCATCAATTCTTGATATTTGCAAGCTCTGTTTACATTCAGGAGATATCTCACATCTCCTCAAAGATTAAAGGCATCTTAACAGCTATCTTAGAATACTACTATAAAGTAGATAATTGGCCTATGTCACCGGCCCCCATGATTGGAGAATTAGTGTGGCTTGAGGAAAAGTAAAACCTTGGTGAGGAAAAAATCCAATTACAAGCCAGACTTGAAGAAAAACCTTATTGTGAAGAGTGAAAATTGCAAGCTGCCAGTGACTTGTGGTACTTGTATTAAGGGTATGCAGTATTGTTAAGTGTAAGTGCTCTCGGAGTGGAAGATTTGTGATGGTCAATGTTACCAAAAATTGAGTACTCTCCTAAGTCAAGATATATGACTTATTTCAACATGAAACACTAATTTTCTTATCATATGTACATTGTGGTGTTAGTACTGGTACAAACTACATACCTACATACAAACTAATGTATATCCAGCCATACATATACATCGTGACACACATGTCATACACATGAAATAACCGCGAGCATGTTTTT
>JALLPD010002508.1:0-10090 GCA_036940065.1 Cyclotella cf. meneghiniana
AAAGAATGATAATATCATCTCCCCCCAATTCAACCATTCCTCATCTCCCCCTTCCCCCCACCTCAAAAACCCATCTCAAGAGATAAAAGACATCAGACAATTGAAGACAGAACTCAGGGCCATTATGAAAATATCCTATTTTGCAAGATGAAATTTTTCAACAAGACTGCTCTAGTCTGGAATGCAAAGGAAAGCACAATGTGACAAATGGTTATTAGTCAGATGAAGTGGCCACCGCAAACTAATGAAGAATACTTATGAATGTTTGGAGCACTAAAACATTGTCTGAATCCTAATTCAGATTATTTTTCACAGATTACATGAATGAAATTGACTAACAGATACAAGATTCGTTTAATGGTGAGATTGCAACAATGAATTTGGTCTATTTTACTGATAAACATGTTGTGCCCTTTTTATATCTTCACTGGGTGCATTTCCTCAACAAGTGAAAACTAGGGATTGAGGGTGAGATTGCAACAATGAATTTGGTCTATTTTATTGACTAGCATATTGTGCTCTTTTTTATATCTTCACTGAGTCCATTTCCTTCACAAGGTGAAAACTAAGGATTTGGGAATACATCTTTAATGGCAGAGCAAGTAGAAGGCTGGGTCATGGTAACAGTTGACAATTTTGTCAAGGATGAAAACTGTCTGAGGAAATTGTTTGTTTTCATGATTAGCATTGCTAACATGCCACCTCAAAGGATAAAACACACAAATGATCAAGTTGAAACAACTTACTATTTCCTTGATACTAACCAAGAAAAAATTATGAACAATTCAAGTATCATATTGAGTATTTGTCTCAAGGCAATCAAGCGTGGACAAAAGGCAGTATTCTGATACCTTTGATGACTGGCAAGTCAAGTGCACAAATGTGCTGATGAAATAAACCTGTTGTCACATGCAGTATTTTAAGTACTCTGAAACTATCAATCACTGTAACTGACCCAAAGAAGATAGTTCTGAAATACAGTTTTACAACAGATTTATCAGTGGTATGTCGAATTCACAAAACATCCCCTATTCAAAGTGAAGGTCCATGTGTCTTGCAACAATAGGAGACTAAGATATTAGACATGATGTAAACTTGGACACTTCAGTCTGGTCAAAGAAAGTCAAGCCTGATGAATCAATTGTATTTCATATTGATGAGAGAATTGATATGCCTTCAGTGTGCATCAGAACTGGTGGAAGAAGTTGCATTGGTGTCCAGATGCATGCTTATGTGAATGCTGAAAACATGGGGAGAATTTTTGGTATGATAATTTTGATGCATTTCAATGTTGCATTATTCAGATTTGTGTTTTGTTTTGTCACAATCAAAAGGTATCCATTGACAACAATGAATATTATAGTATTCACAACAATATAACCACACTTACAACCAATTGTAGAACCTATGTCTAATCTATGCAAATTACAGTCATGATTTGCCATAAGAGGGTAATACTTATTGGCATATTTTTGTGCCTTCAAATGAATCTCAAATCAAATCTTTTGGATTCTTGGGAATCTTCAATGATCTCTAGGGTCATAAAGATGAGTGCTTCGTGTAAGTCATAAAAAGAAACACTACTTTGTAAGTAATGCTGTTGAGTAGATCTTTACTGTCCTATGTCATTCATTCAAATTTTCAGAGCTTCAGATGAGTATGTTGTATTATCCAGCAACTTATCAGGACTATGTAAGATCATTTTCGCAGTCTCCTGCATACTTCATATAGAGAATATATCACACAGAGTTATTCATTTGATCTTCATTTATCTTAAATATGTTGTGGTAGTTTCAGAAAATGTACCAACTGGCAATAATTAAACATGATCAGGAAAGCCTCACTCCCAGGTACATCTTGCTAACTGATGTGACTTAGGAACTGGATCACTCTGAGTAATCTCACAATATTCTTCTGGGTGAACTTGCATGTTTGAAGATAAAAAAAGGTTTTCCATATTTGGACATGGACCATGTGAAATATCAAGGCATGATATCTTTAATAGCACTATGCGCTTGTGCCATTGTCATGTCCAGAAATGATATTTTTGTATATTTTCATCATATAGTTTCACATATTTAATCATATACCACAGAGCAAAATCTAATTATGCATGTGTTAAGATGTGAACTATCATATCAATTATCACAAGATTAACTCATGCCTAGGCATGATTTGTGATATTACGTCTGTTGTGTTTGATTAGGAGAAGCATTTAGCTAAAAGATGAAAAATCTAATCTTTCACTTCAATTTTATTCATCGAACATGTAACAATGAAAGAAGGCTGTGTATAAGAAATAGGTCATGCTCAACTGTTTAATTTCACATATTCTGTTTGTAATGACAACCAAGACCCATCTGATTACACTCCACAATGACTATACAAAATGATGGAGGATGGTAAATATTCTGTCAATATTATATCAGTTGAAGAATTTTGATGCACTAGCATCTCACAGTTGCATGATGTCAGTTGCAGTATTATCTTTTGCATGCCCATGACGGCACCTTTCTTTTTTAGAGTAAATCTCTCCACCCATGTAGAACATTTTAATTAGGGCAATTGATGATACTATTTTTTCTAAGAGTGTTGAATATATGAACCCTCCCAAGAGGCACATGATATGCAGTATATTCGCCTCCCCGACAAGTACATGATATGCAGTGTTTTTATCGTGATTCATATATATTGTGATATCTGTGTTCTGTGGCAAGAATGTTTCAACCTATTTACAAGATATACAAAGTTGTACAAGTAATAGCATCTTTCATGCCAATCAGCATGTCACATTCACAACGCACTTGGTGTACATTGTCTTCACATCATTTTCATATGAAAAGTTAAGTTTTTAGAGAAGTATATTGTAAAAGTCCATTTTCAGATCTTATTTAGCTGCTTCTATCTTTTTATCCAAGCACCCACAACAAAGTGGGACCAGTCTAGATTTTGTTTCTCAGATGATGTGCAAAAAATTACTGGACCATAATGTTAGCGAATTCTCCTTGGGTTCACTCATGGGGTCAACTCAAGCTAGGTCAATACAGTTGATGATTTCTCTATGATTTGTGTTGTAAGTTCAAAATAACTTTGGTAGTATTATTTCTTGAGTTTATGCTTGGTGCCAAATCATTTTGTCTGCATATATCTTGTCATCGGTAATGTTTGAGTTGCAGGCAATGGAATTCATTGGGTTCTTTGATGACACATATTTAATCTTCTAGATACACCTGATATTCTACCTTGGAGACAACAGTGACAAGATGGCCATTCTCTTGTCCACTGCGGACATAGCTATTTTCATGGAAGCTGTAATTTCTGCTGCTGCCTTTTCTTCCCAGCTTCCAAAATCTGCTGCAGTTGGCCCATGTCCGATCACATGCACGCCTTTGATTCTGTATGGTGAATCCTGCTCCTGAGTTGAATTAAAAATACAGCTGAATGCTAGGTGATTTGTTGAGTTTCTTTATGATGTAATCAATTTGAGATCCCTCCTTATTGTGATAGAGAGTGATACCTATTCTATAATGAACATCATGAAATCCTCCAGACACAAGTAGTCCTGCATGATTCCTCTCACAGTGGTCCTGCAATAGGTCTTTCAGAGGAGTGAGGTGATCTAGCAATAATAACAAGTGGTTGGTAGATGATTATTTGTTGTGCGGATTTCATTTTTGCTGTTATCCTGTCCGTTTTGACACCAGCATTTTGCATTGCTATGGGATGTCCTAGAGTTTATCATTTGAGCATTTTTCACTCATTGTGTTTTTCTTGCCGGCTGACCTTCCTCTCTGATTGTAAGAGATAACCCTGAAGCTACATTCATCCATACCTAAATGGTCGTGCATTTAAGAATCTGCTCATTTAAAGACTGATGTTCTCTGTTCGCCACTGTTAGAAATATAAGGCGAAATGACTTTGCAGCTTCTTCTTCCCGCTGTTTATATTTCTGCACAAGGAGTTTTTTTAAGACTTGTTTACACATGGCGACTTTGAGATTTCTTACATTTGTAGCTTTTTCAGATTCATGTAGCTTCATGGATAACTTGACACGGAAAATGCTTAACTTCCGTGTATCTTAAAGTTACCCCTGAAATCAATGCTGCATAGATTTGGAAAAAGACAGGTGTTTTTTGCGAAGCAGCAGCGAAGGCTGATCGTTGTGCCTGCAAGGATTCTTAACTTAGACAAAACCTTGCAAACTGGACAAAGACCCATTTTCCAGTGTTGATCAATGGCAAAGATTTGGTAATACTTTTTAGAAGTTAGTATGATTTGGAAAAGTTGTAGTTTATCAGATTTGACGGATGCTGATATTCATCCGTGTTGTGGTGAGGAATGCTTTCGCAAACAACAGTTCATTGTAGGATGGCGTCGTTTTCTCTTCTTGATTGCATAAAGGAACTGCGCTGTCATTCAACATGTCTCCTTTCAGTTCAGGAAAAACTGGTTCCTGTCTGTATGTTGTGGGGCAAATTGAATCACAGTGGTCTTCATACTCTAGAATAGTAGGCACCCCATGGAAATACTCCCGACTTTTGCCACTCATAATCATGCAATCGCCAGTTCTCAAAAGAATTGCAGTGGGTAAGGTATTTCTTGATTTCCCTCCGAGTAAGAAAATTCCAGGTGCCCCAAGTGATATCGTAATAAGTGGGCTAGTTAAGTCAGACTCCACGTCATCTTTGTGTCCACCAAGTCGGTCTGAAGGACGCTGAAGGTGGTAAAAGTTACATATTGCCATGTCGAAATGTGATGAGGCACGAATTATTTCTCTGTGTTCGGTCTCGTGGACACATTCACTAGCAATACAGTAAGCTTGATGTGCTAGTTTCGAGAGAGATTCTGGAAAAGGATGTGCTTGAGGTACTCTATCATACCGTCGATCACCCCAATTATAATTCCATTGTCCAATATTCAAGTAACGTAATTTTGAAAGATGAAATGACTCCATTCTTCGTTTTTTGGAAGCATTATCAAACGTTTGCGAGAGAACTTCTGGACCAAAGTTGGTTTGGACAATTACGGGAGAATGGGCAGGAATGGTGATCTGAGATTTAATATTTTCCATCAGTTTTCGAATCTTCGTCGTCTTTGCGCCAAGGAGTTTGTCAACAACTGCGGATGCGTCAAGTTCTAGGGGTCGCAACGCCAAGGCCGCTAGAGCTAATTGATCTACTTCTCTTGATACGAAGTTTCTCAACACTACAGCTCCGTGCTCACGCGCCAAAACTTCTGCATGTCTCTTGTGTTCATCTTCGTCATTGTTATCCACTGTGAGCCCGAGGACATGAGTAATTGAGTGCATGCGTGATGCACCTTGACGATTGCTCTGGAGCAACGACCGGAGTTGTTTCATCGTTCGTATTGCTCTCAGTTGCTGTTCCACCACTTTGTACAAGTCTTCAAGCGGTTGCAGGTCAATTCTTGACGATGAAAGTGTCTCTTCTTTTTCGAGCGAATGCATCCCAGTTATCCAAGATCGAATCAACCGAGCAATCTTTTCGTTGCCATTTTCCTCTGCTATCTCCAAGGCGGTTCTATTCATTTGATCCAGCAAGTTCGGGTCCAGCTTAACCTCAGAAAGGAGCCAGCCGCAAACGTCAAGGTGTCCGTTAAATGCAGCTAGATGGAGACACGTTCTGCGACACGAATCACATGCCAGTGGAATTATTACATGTGATTTCCGAGAGATGAGTCGTAATTGTTCGAGATTACCACTTGATGCAGATTCCAACGCTTCTGTCCGAAGATTACGCAGTTCAACAGATGACATCTCACCAGCCACAGAGCTACCGCTGACGGCTGTGCTCGAGATGTTCATTTCTTTGATTGTGGCACGAATAGTATTATCCAAGGCCGAACCCAAAGATGCACCAATGGCCCTCTTTCTGAGTGTGTCCAACAAACTCGTTACATGCTCTGACTGCACCCCATGAAATATGGCGCTAGTAACTCCATCTTGAGAGGCCATCCATTCCCAACAACCTGTTGAATGCAGTTTGATTGCCGCTTCTCTGGATGCTCTGACTTTTACTCCGCTTCTCCTTGCCATTTCCGTCATGTATCCTCGAACAGCGGAGTCGAATTTTGATTGATACAGCCATTTCGCCAATAAGGGACCGTCCGCCAAGGCTTGATTAGCTCCCGATCCCTTGAACGGGGACATTGCATGAGCGGCATCTCCTAATAATACAACATGAGATGGTATTCGCCCGTGAATTTCGAGCGATTGTCTGTGTTGAATGAAGAGCTGAGGATCGCGATCAAGGAGGCCTCTGCAATTCGAAATTGATCAGTAATAAGCTTGGATCAGAAAAAAGTCTCCGAAAGAGAAAATGACCACTCACGTTCCCCAAATTGTGACGAGAGGAGTTTGTTTCACCATCTCTGGAAACGGCTCGTGCCAATGGCCGCATCGTTTGATCACTTCTTGTTGCAATTCTGAAGGAAGTAGTTTGCCCAACCGGTTCGCTTCTTCTCTATCGGCAACCGGATAGGATAATTGCCACATGGTCCGTCGAGATTGCTGTTGAATTCGACTTCCCTGGAAAGGCATTATGAACAGTCTATGGTTCATATCCAGTGTGTAGTATCCGCGTTCATCGATAAGTGGATGTAAATAGTGAGATATTCCAATGATGATGAAAATCCCGAGATATTCCGGTGATGTGTCAATGTTCGTAGTGGATTGTTTCGACTTGGACGGAACTGATGTTGATAGGTACTGCTTGGCCACCACACTGTTTATACCATCCGCGCCGACAAGCAAATCGACGTCGTCCGTTGTTCCATCCTCGAAGTGTAAAAGCACAGGGCGCTGGCATGTTGCCTCGCTGCTTCCGGTGGGTTCGGTGCCTTTTGAATTGTGAGCGTTTCGTCGTGCACCATGTATTTGATGTAACTTTTCCACTGCCGGTCTATCAACATAAGAAATCAATCGTTTGCCCCATTCGATGCGAAACTTCGAAGGACTGTTTTTCTCGTCGACTTGACGTATTTTGTCCATCAATATGGAACGTAGTTCGGATCGTGGTATTCTCAGATTTCCCCTCTGACCCGCCCCTCTCCATGCCGACACGGTCAGCGCGCCGCTGTCGTCTCGAATGCATGCATTGTGTTTGGTGATGTCATGAAACGCATTCCCGTAGTATCCCATCACCTCGCCTCGTTCATTAAAGATATAATGACTGCGACTCGGACAATCTCTCCGCGCAATCGCTTCGAGTACACCGAGCTGTGACAGCGGTCCACCCGGATTGTAAGCAATCGTCATTCCGTATCCTTCTTTTCGATCGTTGGGATGAAAATCGCGTTCGTACATCGTTATTCTTCCTCGGAAACCGTCGCCGACGGACGATGGCGGAGGACGGTCTTTTTCCGTGTCGTTGTTCGCGACAATTTGTTCTTTTCCGGATCTGGTGTTTGGATTTCGTGTTTCGTGTTTGGTTTGATTCGAAGGAATGTCGCATTGCAGAATGGCCAAGGCGGCGGAGAGTCCGCCCAAGCCGCTGCCAATTATTCCAATGTGGCAATCCGTTCGGAGGAGCTTGTTATTGTTATTGTTATTGTTGTTTGGTTTGGTGGACTTCATTTTGTTTGGTAAAAGAGTGGATCGAAGGACATTAACGTTCCTTTCTGCGGTCTTTGTTCACGTCGTGGATGACCCGGAAATTGCAAGAAATAATGCGTTCTCAGCAACGAGCGTGCTTTTGGTCCGTGCGTGTTTCCAAACGTCGGCAGCGCACGATATACGCGGCTCCTCGCGAGACGAGGTCATGCACGAAAACGAACTCCGTAGTCTATCAGAATCGAAAGTATTAACGGATTCCTTCGGCTGTTTGTTTCCCTCCCGTTGTGGAACGATGAACCTGGCATGAACACTGGAACAGCGAGGAGACGAGGAGGGGACGAGGCGGGGATGGCAGACGAGTACGATACCATAACAATAGCCCAATAAAAAATTGGCGGGGGATTTCGGGAATTTTAAATTTGTGAATAGGCTAATCTCGGAAATCTGTTTCGACGAATGCACGATTCGAGAGTTGCGATAATCATTGTATAATAGAATACAATTCTCGTTTGAACGGAACATGTCTCGGGCTTTTATACCTACCTACCTTTCCTAACCCATCCCTTCGGCACCGACGGAAGTTTCCATCATGGTCAAAACCACACTCTCCTTCCTCCTCCTGTCGTGCAGTACACGGCAATACACATCTTCCGCCTTCCTACCTCCATCTCCCATCAAAACCAACAAACTGCGAGCCGCCGCCTCCTCGTCGTTGGGTGATTTATTTTCGGGAATCACGGGACTCGCTCCATCTTCCTTGGAACCTCCGCGAGGCGTCTTGAGCGGGACGTCCATCGATCCGACGCGGGAGGATGTCGACTTGGGGAGAGTTTACAAGGTGAGGAGGTGGAATGAACGGAAATTCGATTTTTTTCGTCATTTTTTCTTTTTACTGCCGCCGATGACCGGAAATTCGATTTTTTTAGTCATATTTTTCTTTTAGCTGCTGCTGCCGCTCACTTCCTTTGTTCGTCGTTTTCAGGCCTCGGTGGATGGCTGGTCGGCGATCGACTTTCACAAATGCGTCGGTAGGTACCATATCATATCGTACCGCACGTAGGTACTCGTCAATCGTTGTTTTAATCGTTCCATCCGCCGACGACCAAACGTCGTTTTTTCTCTCGACGCCTCCAGACGGAAAAGGATCCGCCCTGGTCGTCGCCCTGACCAAATCCGGGAAACGATTCGGCGGATACAACCCCCTGGGATGGATGTCCTCGGACGATTACGGGAATACGAACAATGCATTTTTATGGTTCGAACGAAACGGAAGGGGGGTCAAATGTCCCGTACTCGCGGGGGGGAACGCGGCCGTGTTCGACTTCGCCACGGGGGGGCCGACGTTTGGATCGGCGGATATGTGCATCGGACCGCCTCGAGCACCCGTGATGGGGGGATTCACCGGGCCGGATATGGAGAATGTGTCTTCGGTGGCGGGAGATTTGAGGAGGGGCAAGTCCTCTTTGGGTGGGGCGTATAGTTTTCAGAACGGATGGCCTGTGGCGGGAGAGTTTGGAGTCGTGGAAGTGGAGGTGTATTGTAACTTGAACGTGGGGAAGAAGTTGGCTTATGGAAATAAGAGTGGGTTTTCAATCTTTGGGTTCTAGATGTTTTCAACAATAAAATGTTTTCATCCTCTGGGTGAGACATGTTTTTACAATGAAATGTGTCATTTGACATGGTTTGGGCAAGTGCTTTGCATCGTTCTCTTTAGTCACTTCTAAGTCGACCGGATAGCAAAACAGTTTGTGTAGGGAACTACAACAAAAATAATCCAACAATCTTTCATCAAAATAACGAACCTGTACAGTGACACAGCGCATCATTGTTTTCAAACATAAAAAAGTAAGGACTGACTGACAAAGACACTCAAATGAAAGAGACATTTAAATGAAAGAAAGTGGGAATTGGGTTGAATAAGGGAACGGGGTGTGGTTTTTTATGGGATTTAGACTACTGTTTTACCTGTAAATATGTAAATTTTGTTAAAGCCCAACATATATAATACCCAATATGTGAGTGGCACCTGCAATCATCCCTCAAGTAGCCGTCTTCCGATTGTTGTGACATGCCTCTAGATAGAATAAGCAAGCAAAAAGTAGAATTCCCAAGGAATAGTAAAACTAGTAAAAAGCTATAGACTGGCATTGTTTCGAAAACTTTTGCGTGTCTTGCCATTTTCCATTCCTCAGGATTGTATGTTGTCAATAGATTCCTGTGAAGTGTGTAAGGTCTTTCCTCATGAACTGCAATCACATCACTATTTGTCGAATCAATACAACTCCAAAAAAATTAAAATTCTTTCCTAAAATAATGTGTTACATTCCTACGGTAGTGTAATGAATGTCTTCCCAAGCATTTCATTTCAATTCCTAAGAAGTTGTAAGACACCAAATCGATCCCCATTACAAATATTAGGGCTTGTGTTAGACCAAAAGTTATGGAAAGTTTGATTTCCAATGTATTTTCAAATTTCCAAAGCAAGCAAAAAGTAGAATTCCCAAGGAATAGTAAAAC
>JALLPD010002509.1:0-10083 GCA_036940065.1 Cyclotella cf. meneghiniana
AGTTTAACTAACAGTAACACAAGCCTTACTAACAATTCGTTTGCAGTGTTATATTGCCTTGAGTGCCAATTTGTACTCTGCTTTCACTGTGGCAAGCTGTGAATCAGCCTGGGGGTTATATGGAATATGCTATTCAATCCTCCATTAGTATTTCCCTCATTTTCTTAGTTAAGTACATCCCATGGTGTAAGTTGCTAAGCAATGTCCACGTCGATCATCCTTTGTTAAAGTGCCTGTTTGGCCTCCTTGAAGTTTGCATCAAGGCCCATTTTGTTGCAAGCATGTATGGCTGTGTGGAGACGCATAAGAAGCTGCTCAGAAGTCCTGGATGCCCATATTGGCACTTTCAACTCATTACCAGTATTTGGGAGAGTCATTTTGAAATAAGTAGTCTTATTTTTTCTCATGAGCATCATGTATAAGATCCTGCTCAGGAATA
The DNA here is from genome assembly GCA_036940065.1 of Cyclotella cf. meneghiniana. Lineage (NCBI taxonomy): Eukaryota > Bacillariophyta > Thalassiosirophyceae > Thalassiosirales > Thalassiosiraceae > Cyclotella > Cyclotella cf. meneghiniana. The sequence continues at coordinate 440 of JALLPD010002509.1, forward strand.
TAGCATTTATAGGATCCCCAATGTTGCATTTGCACTCTGGACTTCAGCCCCTGTGTAACCGATTTCATGAAGGGCATTTTTTCAAGGTCTCTCCTAAAAAATTCAAGTAAGCAAGGCCTTGAAAAAGCGTTTTGGTGGTTGGAGAAAATATTGATGACTTGATGATCCTGAGTACTCTCTAGGTTCACAAAACCATTGTCATGCTTCCTTGAAGGATAAATTAACTTGGATGCTATGGAAGGAGCAAAAATTGTGGCAATTGGAATGAAAGAAGAGAAAAGGCTCCTCTCAAGGAGTAACAACAAAATTTGACCAAGTCCATAACCATTGGCAGTGTCACACTGACACTGAGCTCTCACGGAACTGATGTTACTGCACTTGGAGGAGTTGAACGGCTAAAGAAACTTTCAAAGTAGGCTAAGATTGCTTTCATGAAGGCAACTGAGATTGCCATTCAAAATGCCTCCCAAAACATTGCTGACTTGGGAAAGGTTGGAAAAAAACCAAATCAATGCCCAAGCTTACAAAGTTTTTGTTGAAGGGAATTTGAAGAAGAATAAATTTCTATGATTACTTAGTTATGTTGTTATGGATTTTCTGATTCTCTAATGCATTCAAGCACACTTCTAAAATTATGTTCTACTGTTGCCATTTCTTCTTCTGACTCCTGTCTCCTTCTCTCAATGTTATGTAGTGGCCAACCAATCTTGTTTTCCTGAAGAGTTGTGTACAATACACCAGGAATATCTTGAAATGATTCATTTGGTACAGGCAGTCAAAAGGGGCCATAATGTTTGGTGTAATTTCCATCTTGTTCATTCTATCTATGATGGTACTGCTTTCATTGTTCTTGAATTGACCATCTTGTTCAATGATGAAATTGTGGAGCCTAACACAAGCCATCAAAGTGGCAGATACACTATCCATGGTCCAACAAATTTTCTTGAGAGAATGCAAAACTTGTAACCAACTGACCAAATGACATTTCCATGCAAGTTTTCAACTATAATAAATAATAATTAAATGCATCTTTGGCAGGATCCAATCATTGTGATCCAGTGAATGGACTCAATAAATGTTCATCAATGTTTAAGCAGCATCACTTAATCCATACACGCCAGTGAGTAATGAATGAAAAAACACTTTGACTCCTTCTGCTTGAGGGAAAGCAACATTGATATTAGTAAACTCAGAGCTAAAATACTGAAGTATATAAAATGAAGATCTGCTCAAGCACAAGCCTGACAATTCACACATAAGGACTGAAAGTGGCAAGCAAAGTATGTTTGGGTTTGTTGTGTTGTGTTTACACAGTAACAGAGCCAGCACTAATCTCATTCATGTCTCCACTTGGCATTCAGCTCTCTCCAATCATGAGGAATGTGTGGCAAAGGAATATCAAGTTCTGTGGCAGAGTTCACTGTATCACAAAATCAATTGCATCACGTGCAGCAGATTTTGAACAACCATTGACATGCCTTTATTTTTTGGCATACCTCCAGCAAAAACATGAAGTCTAGTGGCAAGAAAAATATGTTAGAAATATTGAGTTCTGTGGCAGAGTTCACTGGATCAACAAAGTTATCAATTGCAACATATGCAGCAGATTTTGAACTACCATTGTTATGCCAGCTGTCTTTTGGCATACCTCCACAAAGAAGATGAAGTTCAATAGCAACAATGTGCTGAACTCAAATTGGTTCTGAACAATGACTGTTGAACTCTACCCACTCAATAATTGGATCAAGGATTCTAACTAGTTTGTCATCTGTGGAAATGGTCATCAAATATTCACTTGAGAATGTGCCTTCATGATGTATTTGTCTCATGTGCTCTGACCAGTTGAGCCCTCTGTGATCTCTCCTCTCATTCCTCATGACAGTAGCAATGGCAGAGAGTCAAAAGAGATCTTGCAGGTCATGCACATTAGCTCCATCTGTACTGTATGTACATCTGATCATGCTGCCTTCTTCATTTCTTCATTTCCATTACTCTTTCCACTGCAATAGTGTAAGCTATAGTTGAAGCCATCACAAAAGCTGTCACTGTCAAGGTTGGCAATGCAGCCATCTATAGTATTGCTAATGTCAGTTGAGCTGCTCTCATTGCTCAAGGATAGTGAGTCTAATATTTTGTTGGTTCTGAAAGACAACAACTCCATTTTAAGGGGTATGAAGGTTATACTGTAAGAGAGGACATCAAAGGAGAGTGGAATGAAGACAGGTCAACTGATTTCTTACAGTATGAAAGAGGGAGTTTATGGTGAGATTGAGTTGTTGTGTCAAGCAATTGACCAATTTTTGGTGGCCAAGACAATGAGGTGCAAGAGAAAAAAATGCTTTGATGAAGGTGCATAAAAGTGAGTGGCATGCTAATTTTTTTGTTTCCCCTCTTCATGTCAAAAAGAAAAAAGAAAAAAGAGTGAGGAACCAAAAAATGCTTTGCCGGTTCTGAAAAAAATGTGGGCTTCAAAATGAAGGTTAGTGAAATGCGTGAAATGTGCAAAAACAGGATCCAATAATGCATCTAATTGTACTACACATTTTTTGTGGCTCTCCAGTACCATACATTAAACAGGACTACCTTCCAAGAAATATAATATTATGACTGGAACTCAACTGGAAATGAAACATTTTGAACCATCCAAAAATTCATGAAAGCTGTTCAGGTCTTACAAAAAACAGGACAAATGATTCCAATCATCTGGCAAAAACTACTACCTTTAAGCACCCTACAAATATACAAAAGATAAATTTTGATGATAATTCAGTTTCGTGTTTTTGATGTTTGTTAGTGACCAACAGCAATTTTGTTAGTCATTTTATATCTTTTTTATCTGTTGCCAAGTCAACCAATGAATTTAAAAACTTTCAACTTACAAAATTGATCAAATTTGTTGGCAACCTAACAATTTTGATTGTTGCTCTCAATTTCTATGATGTACTTCACTCCAACAATGAAACATTTATTTGCTAAGAATAGCTTGAATCATTGAAAAGTTATGGACTGAAGTCTGTCCATCACTGCACTAGTCAGTTGCAAACAAATGTAAAATGCAAACATTGCCAAAGAAGAATCAAAATTTGCAACTTCAAAATGTGTGTGTGTCCTCTACTCTGAAAACTAACAAATAAAATTAATTTGTAAAACATTGACACTTTAGTGATACTCCCTTGCAAGTTAATATGTTTTATTTTGTAGGAAATTATCAGTATCAAGATTTTTTTAAATCTTAGTTGTAAAAAAACTGAGGATATTTGTCTTTCTCCTCTTCCTTCTCATTCTAGAATGAGATTGATGTTTGATCTTTGACTTGTATGAGTATCAATACTATTTTTTATGATGAATGGCTAAATCAGTTATTGATTGTGACAGCAAAAGGTGTTTTCTAAAAAACAAACTGTTACATGTAATTAGCACAGTCCTGCAATTGGCACACAAATAGGTAACATGAACATTGTTAATTCTGATTACGTACTCAAGATATTGATCATGACCAGTAAATCAAGCACTCAGCCAAGGAGGGTGCAAGTTGCAAGCATGATGTATGTGCCCCTTCTTGTTTCTTCCAACATGCATACCTCACAAGACTTAAAAAATGATTCAGAGAGGGAAAGCTGTGTTCTAACTTAAAACAAACCACCTTTAATTAGCATAGTCATGTATTGACACAAATAAAGATACCTTTAACATTGTTACTTCTGATTCCCCAGTCTAAATATTATCAATACCAGTAAAGAATGCACTCAGCCAAGGAGCCTGCTCATGCTCTCTTTTTTCTTCCAACATGCACACCTTACTAGACTCTCTCTTCTGTTAAAAAATCTTCCAGAGACTGCTAGTAATATTAATAGATTAACCTATTTACTCTATTTTAAGATACCATACATTTTTCATGCCAGTTCTCATACTGATTGTGGGTGGATAACCTCAAATGGAAGCAATAATGATGTGTTTGTTGTGTGACAACATGTTATGAGTTTGACTGCTTTTAGGTATAACTCAACAACCAGCCAGAGTTGCTGTGTGTGATTCATATAGGTGTGTTGCTGGTAGTAATTGGAAACTGCTCCTGTGGGGTTTAATTCCATTTGAGGGGATTACATACCATAACAAAGGTGTTGGCTATTCAGAGTGTTTTTGATGCTGCATTCAGTATGGTCACTGAGCTATTGTTGCCCACAAATATTTACTTTAAATACTAAAAAACATGAGGATCAGTCTATGCTGCATTGGTTTGGAGTGGAGGAATGTCAAGTTTAGTCTGTGTGTCGTTCTGACCAGAGATATGTACCTGCAACAGAGAGTTATGAGAAAGTTTGCAATGTAATCAATTTTTTTAGTCAAATGACTGAATTGTTAGGACATAATAAATGGTGGGTTAGATTGTGAGATTATCTATACAAGTTATGGTGCACACCACCATTTTCAATACGGCCTGTTTAGGGGATGACACTGTTTTTGACACATTGTTCTGTTTACGGGGCACAACTGTATTGAATACAGTGTTAAATTTGCTCTGAAAGCAGACCTCAATGTACATGGAACTAGTTATTGGGACTTATGACATGGTGGTACTGATCCAGGTTTTATGATGAATTACCAGAATCACTAAAAAAAGGGAGTTTTAAGTGGCACCCAACTTCAATCGCATCTAAGATTATAGTAGCATTCAGTGTAGGATTTTTAGCAGCTCAAACAATATTCTTGATGAAAAATCATATTTGCTGATGTGTAAATAATGTTCAAATAATGGCTCAGCCCTCTTCATGGAAATGGTACAAGTCATATGCAAATAAAGAAATGGACTGCATGGCATGGAATGTCATGGCACTGCTACATGAATGTAATAACTTACTTGTTGAAGTAGATTGTGTGCACACTGTTTTGAAACATTGTTTAGATTATTGTTGAACTATTTTAAATGACTCACAGAAGAAATATCACGACTGTGTGAATAATTTGCTGTTCACTAAAGTGGCACCAGTATGTTGACAATATACATGCTCAGAAGAATTGTTTTAGATGTTTGAATCATGCACCGTCTACTGACTTGGCACCAGTAAATGTACATCATATTTTTTAGCACATAGTAGGTACACATTTTAAAATAATTTTTGGAAGGACAAGTAATGTTCTTATAGATGGGAACGACACTTACATGACTACATTGAATTGTCATTTTCACTATTGAATGCAATGCAACATAGAAATAAGTTTTACACCACAAAAACCGGTTGCTACTGGGATCACTTGTGCAGCAACAGGTCTAATGATTGCAGGATTAATAGTGAGGTGAAGTGTTAGGTGTGGTGTCATTGCAGGTGTGTTGTCTTTGGTGCTATTGTTGCAATGTGGCATCATTGTTGGGTGGGCATTGTTGTAGGTTCAAGTCTGTAATGATGGTGAATCTCAAAGCTGGTCCCAAACGGTCCATTCGCCCGAATGGTCCTAAGGAAACATGGCTTATTTAAACAATAATCTTTTTTGAGGCTTTAATAAAATAATAGAGAAACAGACTGTTTTGGGACAGTAAAAACCATTTTCCTGGGATGTTCAAATTTTAAAAATACAGCTGTGATGACATGTAATCTAATCAATTTTTGATTTAACTTTTAGTCAAGTTTTCATTTTTAAAAACTTCTGTGCACCCCTGCATAAAATTTTTCTTTATTTCCGTTCTTACATGAAAGGTCACCAATGTTATTTCTACTATCATTAACAATAAAAAATGCTACACTTCACCTTGTTTGTGATGTGCAATAGTGGTCTAATGAATGTAGAAATATATTGTTTTTCTCATCAAGATATATTTTTGCAGAATCTTGACATTGTCCAAAAATTTATTAGATGTAAAGAATGATCAAAAGATTATATTATTTTTGTCACATCAGTTCCCAAAATTTTGTTTTTGATAATGAATCAGGATCATGATGGTATTTCATCATTATGTTGTTGATGATGATTGCTCAACCTTTCATGCCCCATTCTTGCATGTTTGGTGGACTTGTCAAACGCACAATATGACATATCTTAGTGTGCACAGATGTTCTTCCCCTTGCAAACATCACATCAATGACCATGGCATCTCTCCCCATATTGGAGAATCTTATCAGGAAATGTTGCAGATGGGTGAGTGGAATTGTAGGAAGAAACTGTCATAAATCAAGATATTTAATTGGTGAAGAGTGACATGTGGCACAAAATGGAATGGGCTTTTACAATGCAAAAGTTGACAAAATTAGAAAAGCTAGGGTAACATAGTGGTCAAAGTAATTATCATCATAGAAATGAAATGTCAGAGAAAGGAATTGGACGGGATAATATGTTACGAATATGTTAAGTAATGGTGTGACATAACGATATGCCACTGATGAGATTTTTGCCACTTTTTGTATTTTTTATAATGATCAAGAAGATGGAAAACTTTGAGAGCTCTATTTTTGCACAATTCAGCGAATCTTATCAATAGTCCTATTAATAGGCAAATGCTTATGGTGACATGTAGTGTAGCATGTAGAGCCCTCTTGTTGTCTTCGACAAATTTTATGAACCTTATGGATGCATCCCGCAGCACATGAGATCACTGCTCTGTGGGAAATAACTTATAATCCCTCAATTTTCCTGCAGAGCTAGTTGCACTGCAAAACCAAAATCAATAGCGGCAACCTCTACCTATGTGATGTGCATCCATAATGTTACAAAATACATTTAAACGCAAAACACAGTGCAATATGCGATGCTACATATGCAAATACCATATAAGGCATGGTACCATAGAACATTAAGTGTGATATGTGCTGTGCAAGCCATAAGGTAGTTTCCATTGCAAATACAAAAAATCTTTTTTCCACTGGAAGTTGCTACCTGTGCATTGTCTGCTTAGGCGGAATTTCGATTTGAGTCCAGGTCGAAGTCAAGCATTGTCCAATTCCTATTCACAAGAAGCCATTGCAACAACAATAAAAGCACCACAATGCAAGAGCACATCATCTATCAATGCAAACACCCGGCATGTGACTATAGCCATTACAACATCCCGCATTGACATCTGCACTGCCACATCTCCTGATCCCATTACTGATATTGATGGCACCAATACAAACAGCTCCAAAAATTCACCAAAAACTGCCACATCTCAGGAGGGATATCTTTTGGCAGAGGCTAACTGCCATTACAACAACACACTCAGGACTCTCATCACCAAGAGTATTCAGTTGAACAATGACATTGGTAGGCAATTGTTTGATCAATTTGCTACTAACTATCTTATCTCCTTTAAACTTGATGATAATGAGAGACCTGGTAAACATGTACCAATCGCTGCTGCTTGGTACAAAGATGTTGTTTGTGGACTCCCTATGGTCATTATCACTGCAACTCTGTTGTATTATCTACTTCCTTGTTTGCATGACACACTACTGAAATGATGCATTCAAGGAAGTTGTTTTCATGAAAGATGACTTTCTCTAAACTTCTATGTTCAAAGAGTAGGCTTGGGGATGACAATATGGAGCCCTGGTGGTCTGTTCTACAAAACAACTGTAACTTTGTCATTTTGTCCAACAAAACGAATTTTGGGTAGGTAGACATACAGATATGAACATCATGTCAGATGGAGTAGAACTCTACTTCAACTTAAATTGTATCAAATTTCTAGCTCAAAATGAATTCTACTTTGAAACTTGTGTATTTAACATGTGTAGAATGGTTTGCTTGTCAAAATAACAGTTGGTTCAGATCATGAATGAACGTGAGGAGGACCTGTATTTAAAGCCAGCATTTTGAACATTATTGGTCTAAAAGGTTACATTTTGGACAAAATGACCATTTCATCAGGCAAAACAAGTACTTTGTCAGACAAAATGAATGATCATTTTGTCAGATGAAATCATTCAACACTTATGCCTTTGGTAGTTAATTGATTTATTGATCCCTAAGACTTTTCTATTTTTCCCACTTTGTCAGACAACATGACCATGTTGTCAGATGAAACAACCTTTTTTGGAAAGAATTGATCATCAGTTCTTTCTTACATTTGGATACAGCTTTCTCAAAAATGTAAAAGTTTAGACACCTAAACTGAAAGGGGTCATCTCATCTGACAAAGCCCTGGGGCTCCATTTAGTCACCCCCCCTTTGATGCCTATGCCTGACTTGACTACATTAGTGCAGGCCTTTAAGACAAGTCCACTGCACCTACCACCCTTGGTCTTTGGTCTAGTGTGCATATGACTAGTGTTTTTCAGGCTGCCCCTACCAGTAGTTCTACTTGTTCTTCTCACCAGTGCTATCAGTCTTTTGAGGATTGGTTTGACCATCAGGTGTGCTGAGAGATCATATAAGACTGGGCATTTAGAAAGGCATACTATGTCTGTCAGTCACCAGTTAAAATCGGACGAAGATACCATGTTTCACAATATCAACCAATGCACATCAATGGAAAGCAACTTTTATTAGCTTTCTTTTGGTGTTTATGTCGATCTTGCTCTTCAGGTTGTGTGAGTTTTGCAGTCTCTTGAAGTCAGTGATTGATACGAAAAAATAAACGGATCGCAGTACAAAACTCATATGTTCCTACACAGGATACTCGAAATGTATTTTCTGGTGGGAAAATGTTTTTTGTGATTTGCTTGGAATGTTTTGATGGTCTGTCTATCATTAACTCTAATGAGGTAACTCTTCGATAGTATGTCTTTCTAAATGCCCAGCCTTATGTTGCTGGCCACTGTTGGAAAATCAAATCCAAGACAGGCTCCCAGGGCAGGTGCTACAAATTTTGGTCTCTGACAGTTAAGATATCCTTTCATGAGCAAGTCCATTGAGCATTACTTGACTGTTGTGATGACAAATTTGTTGGGGAAGATTTGTTTATCTTTGGAAGATGCAACTCAAGCACTTGTTAAGCACAACACTGGTGCAGACCTGTAGCTTCTTTCTCCAGTCGCTGATGGTGACTCTGCTATCAATAAACTGGTGGGTACTGGTTCAGGAAAATTGCTAAAAGAAAAGACAGGAATTTCTTTGGTCTCCACAGCTGCCTTAAATTAAAATATTACCAAACTCTGTAAGCTTTTTGGTCCTTTGATCTCAGCATGGCCATGCTTCATTGGGTGGAACCACCAGTCTGTGTTTCTTTTACTTCATTGTTTCTATCTTTGAGAACTGTCCAATTGTAGGTCAACCTGTATTAGCAGGCTGCAGATGGTCATCAAGTCTCCTATGTCCACCCACCACAACCCCCCTGACCTTCCTCTGCATGCATGGCCAGGCTCATTCATTGTGTTTGTTTCCATTCTGCTCTGTGATGTGGGTTTTGCTGCTGCCTCATAATTCCTTCAAGTAGTTTTAGCTATCTGTGCCCTTTCACAGTGCTCCGTATTTGCATCAGCATACCCCATCTATCACCACTATTGACCAATGCCTCTTCACAAAACAGTCACATCCTTGTTGCATTATTTCATTTCTTCCATCTATTTTGGGGTTTTACCATCTGCATTGGTTCTCCTTTGGTAGCAGTCTCTTTTCTCTCTTCCTCCCTAGATCCAACAGCATGGTGTGATCAGTAGTCATTGATGTTTGTCATACTCATGCTTTTGCCCTTTTTTGTGTACAGGAGGAAGTACATAATATGTACAAGAAAG
>JALLPD010002510.1:0-10085 GCA_036940065.1 Cyclotella cf. meneghiniana
GTATCAAATATTGATGGAAAATTAGCACGGGAAAACTATGCGGCCTGCAAGAAAAGTATCACCCCGGTGTTATTTTCACTTTAACATGAGGGTATTTAATACACAGAATTTTTCGATGGCCATGACCAAGAAGCAAATGGACCGACCTCCAAGAAACCACGAAGAAGAAGGCATGGATAGAAGTCAACTTCTCTACCAGACAAGAGACAAGGTTTAATTAATGGTGTATGACTTTTCAAGCTTCTGGCAATACTACACACAATCACATTAAATTTGCAAATTGTTCGTATAATTTGCACGCTACATTGCAGAATCTCGTTACGTACAAATGCGGGGCGTTTGGATTATTGGAAAAAGTCCCGGAATTCATCACCCTTCTGGCGGAATGAAAGTAAAATCTTTGTCAACAGAACACATAAACGATGAATGTATTGACAAAAAATGAATAATTAGTGATTTTTAACCCACTTATTAGCCGTAACCACGCCATCTTCGTAAGCGGGGAACAAACGTCAACAAACCAGAAGTCATGTTTGCAATTCAGGACATATCGCTTTATTTGATTCTTAAGATAGTTCCCACACCATCTCATTTCTCGATTACGTGAGCACATTCCACAAACCAACTTCACTCATCCTTCTTGCTGCTGACATGCTCCAAATCATGACTTGACATATTCTTTGTTTCCAGTTGAATTTTCTGCCAGTCTAAATCTTTTCCCTTTCCATAGTAAATGTCGCCTATTGAAGCAAAAGGCAAAAAGGATAGAAAATGACTGCCCAGTGAAAGTGTGAGCACGATAGAAATCACTTCTGCTTACCCATACTGGGACCTATCTTTTTAACCATGGCTCTTAAATCAGCCTTTAGTGCCTTCCTTGTTGCAGGCAATCTAGCCAAGCGACGTCGTGCTGACGGGATCATTCTCATGACATAAGGTCTTAAGTCTTTGATGTCAACCATACCTATTGACACAAGTTACGTTTTTCGACAGGAACTTAAAACAGGCGAGCAGGATGACAACGCAATCGAACCAGTAAACTAAATCACTTACCCGATTCTGCTGCCATAATACTCCAGTAAGAGAATAGTGGGAAGCATGTAAAACAGAAAGCAAGTGTTGGCCCATCCAAAGATGTGAACACCAAAAGTAGAATCCCATAAAAGATCCAGAGTGATGGAACAAGCACAATACAAGCCAGCACACGTTCTGACAGCACAACATCATAGCCCTTGATCTTCACTTTGGATGCAGCCAAAGCAACCTTCCGCCTGCGATTTGAATAAATTCGCGCCGCTAACCCAACAGGAAAGTTCAAAAACAATGCAGGCAATGCGGCCAATACAAAGATAAAAAGTAGATGGAAAATGTGCCCCAAAACGTTCATTCTGTGAAGAACAGTATCAGCTTTGGAGTGACCCTCTGTTTCCGAACCAATTTCAACTTCTTCATGATCCAATCCAGAAACCTGATAATCTCGAATACCTAATTCGTTCAATTCCTTTTGATAGTCCATTATCCGTTTTTGTAAATCGACCCACTCCTCAGGAGGTTCCCCTCCCGATTGAAGCAGTAATCGTTTGTAACCCTCCGCGAATCTTCGACCCATGTCTTGTCTTTGTTCTGCCGTTTCAGTTCTAGCATCCTGTCGATATAATCTTCGTGCGGCATGAATCAGCTGCATTGTTTCGTAATCAGGTACCGACACAATCACGGACCTCATTGAGTTTTCAATCTTCGCCAATAAGTCATTGCATACACGCCTTTTGTCCGCCCCTCCACGTTGGTAGTCTGCAAGCGTCGAGGGATCAATGTATGTAGGGCTCCCAAATTCAACGGTCGCTTTGCCCCTGAATCGATGTGCACGAAAGTAGTTCAAACCAACGGGGACAATGGGAACATTGATACCGTCTTTTTCGAGCTCTGAGTACGCAATTAAAGCCACTCCAACTTTCAATGGCAAGAGATCAGTTCTGTCATGACTCCCGCCTTCTGGGAAGATGCCTATAGTTCCTCCACTTGCCATCTTCTCGAGGACATGCTGATAAACTTCAGCTTGATCTATGCGTGGCAAAATATCAAAGGAGACGAATTCAGGAAAAGGTTGGGAAGATAGAAGATCGATAATGCCCTCTTCCACCTTGAGTGTCAATGAATTGTCGCTCGAGATGCTTGCAATTTTGATACCCAATGCCGTCCCAGGAAGACGAATCTTATCACCGGCTTTCATCTCTGTCAGGAACTTCGTATTGTTTCCAGAAACCCTGACCGTGGCATCGGAGGTTGACTCATCAATGGCTGAGATATCATGAAGTTGAATTGAAATGTTTCCAGTCCCCACTTTCGCACTATCTTGTGCACGTTTGACCGGCACCGCACCCATCGCCCATGCCAAATGTCCTATGATGGGTCGGTTCCACGACTTATCCGCCACGAGATAGGATATTTTTCTTTGACACGTACACATGATCATAATCCCATCCATGAACTGATTCGCATGATTCGATGTGAAGATAACCGGACCATAATTTGGAATATTCTCTTTGCCCACGATTTGAACGTCGTTGAAGAAAATCGAAAGGATGGAGTGAAAAAAAATCTTGACGGCAAAGTACAGCAACTCTCTCATATTGACGATGAAAGTGTAGAGCATGCAGGCGATTGCCAATGCTGCGATGTGCCAGGGGGCGATGGAGGGGAAGACATGAAGAAATATCTTGACTGGGTTGAAGATGTCAAGAGATAGGAGGATGATGATGTAGAAGAAGGCAAGTTGGGCTTTGGTGTAGTCCAACTCGGACATCTGCAGGTTGGGTGGGCACGAACCACCATGGACATGAGATGTGAGCCTCGGGAATAAAAGGCGAGACGAAGACGATGCGACCGCAGTAACAGACTCACCATTGTGCCCTTCTTTTCCACAGCCATGATCAATAGTTAGGTATTGTACAATATTGTGTGCTCTGTTAAACTTGACGAAAGTAAGGTAGTATGGTATGGTACACACTGGTACAATATTGTAGTTGTTGACCGAGGGTTGATGCAGAAATGGCTGTCTTAATGGCACCATTTTGGTTTGATTTCCGCGAGATGCGAATCAGTCAGAAAGATCTTGAAAGACAAAAATTAGGGAGGTCCGCGAGCTATAGCGAACTGATAGTAGTGTGAGAACCTGCGAGAACATGGCTTTTTCGTGTGGTGAGCGCGCCCGCGAGCATAATTATTTATCTTGACACGAGTCACGTGTCTGACAGAGCGACAGAATAAAAATTCCCAATGAACAGCACGCACACTCGTTACATTCCGAAAACAGGCACAAACTTGCGGCACATCAAATCGCTCTACCTCTAATACCTAGAGACAGAACTTTACAAGCCCCATCAAAAAGAAAACCAACATGACAATTAACTTGTTCCATCTCTTTTCAGCTTCTGTCATGGGCGTCGCTGCATTACAAACCTCTGTTCCACGCAATCACATGAGACATCGGAAAAGCGTCGTCAGTTGGAGATATGCCCGTGACAATGCCGACGATTTGACAAAACACGACGTGATGGCGTCCTCTGCTTCTGCGCCAGCAACACAAAATATCGATATGACTGCAGAAGACGTAGTAATTGCATGCATGGACGCAATGCTACAAAATGATGTGCCATGGTCGAATGTCGGATTGGAAACTTGCTTCGATTACTCCTCTGACAGATGCCGAGCCGCACTGGGAGGCAGCCTCGACAAATTCATAACCTACGCATCAAATCCAACCTTTGGATCGATGACTCATGCAAAACACTACAGTATTTTGAGCGTTGGTCCCATCGTTGCGGCCGGTACCACTCGTGGTGCTATGCAAACTGTTTTGGTGAACGTAACGCCCGCAAAAGGAGAGGATCGCAGATTTCTTTGGTGTGTACCTGCAAGTGTATATTTTGATATCATATCTTGTGTAGAATTTGTTTCAGTTCATCTTGAATATCATTGTATTTCACTATGATTCCATAGGACTCTACAGCAAGAGCGCCGCCCTCCAAGGCAAGGACTGTGGCTTGTGCATGAATGCATTTACGTGGAAAATGCTTTCGACTTGACCTTGTGATTTTATTGGTAGGTGCTACTTTGAATGAAATCGCCATGAAAAAAGTTAATCATGAAGAATTCGCAAGCCACGATGAAAACCCCTTGGACAGAGAGAAGTAATTTAATAATAGACATTCTTGTCGTAACTTGACAGAAAGGGAATGAAGGCGCATTCTGTATGTTTTTATGTTATAATTCGCGTATGTTCGTTTGCCCTCTCTAGACTTTTTATTCTGATTTACGTTGCATACAGCCGCAACTTCGTTTTCCCTTCTATCATTTTTTATGTTGTTACTATTTGCAGCAGAACTCGAGGTAACACGTTGTATTGATTGTATTGTAACTAGCCCGATCAATATCTTCAGTTGAGCTTTTGAGTTTTGGACTTTCTACCAGTCAAGTACGAGCGAGGAGAGATCGAAAAGAAGCTGAATCCTCCAGGACTGGGCGCCGCTGATTCTCTGTCAGCGTTTATTTCCGAATGATGCATTGGCGAGTGGGCACGTTTGACATTTGAATTTTCATCCCCTAACGCAGCATTCACGTCTTGATTCTTCGTGTGATAACCCAACAATAGCTCGATGTTACCATCTGATTCCTTCGGAAGGATGGACATCGAGGGACCATATACTTGAGGTTTTACCTGAGGGACGCTCTTGTTGCTGTTGCGCCCAGCAAAGGCAGCGATCGCGTCGCTACCATATTTCTTTGAAGTATAAATGAAATTATGACGTTTCTGTCCTTCTTTGGACGGATCGATATTGTTCTGGAATGAATATTTTTCGGTAACGGTATTATGATGACGATTCTCGACCAAAATTTCTTTGTGGCCTTGGTTCTTAGCTTGTATGTCCTTTTCGCCGAAGCATGCGGGGTGCATTCCATTGGGCGATGGATCGAGATTCTCTCGCGCCTCGCGATCGTCATGCGATAGGCGATATTCTTGTTTCTTCCTGCCCTTACGAGAGGCTCCGCCTCTACAACCACGGGCGCGATAATGTTTCTTCTTCAGAATTGAATCGGAGTTTGGCACTCTATTATTCTCCGACGCGGTTGCAATCGCCCAGTTCTGATTGTTGCCTGTTTTTGTGAATGCGGAAACTCTGTCTCTGGGTTTTCCGTACGATGCCATGGTTTAATTCTTTCCCTTTTGGATGATGTGAGGAGTCAACCTTGAGGTTTTAAATCTGCTCGATGTTTTGTTCAAAGAGGTGAATTGTCGATATTGACATAGATTTATCGCGAATTGCCATCGGCGGCTATGACATCAAGATTACGTCGCGTTATTAGCTAAATGTTGTAGCAGGAATAAAGAAGATGCCCACTGTATCAGGATGCACATGATAATCTTCTCACTCTTTCTTGTTCAAAAAGGATGCGATATTTTATTGGAATCATTTTTGGTTTCGCATATACAAATCGTACCACAACATCGAGAAATCAGATAGGCACAGCTTTCTTTCTCATCCCGACTGACAACACCGCTCTACACTGTGATTCCATTTTTTTTTATGGTATTGTACAATATTTTTTGTACAGAAGAGGTAGGTAGAGTACAATATATATAATATTAGAGGGGTAATTGAGTAAGAGGTTTCTCCACATCTCGTAGCTGGAGTCGACAAGACGCCAATCACGCATATCGAGCCGTTTGCCGTTTCCCTGACGGAAGATACATCGCCCCCGATTCTGTCAATCACTACTTTAGTCCTTCTCTTGGGAAATTCAGTCTTTCCCGCGGACGCCGTTGCAATCTCACACAACACAGAAATAAAATATAAAAATGCATTCTACCAAGTACCATAGCAGTGGGCAACAGGTAGCAGGTAGGTTGGCTCCTCTCATAAAAAAACGGGAATAGGATCGAAAAGCAGGCGTGCTCACTGACACCAGGACCGATGAAGTTCCGCTCGTGTCATTTTGACGTACAAGAGTCTGCTGTTGTATTGTACGCTTGTGGTAAGTACGGTATTGTATTGTATGTTATTGTACACGGTGGACGTGATATTATTTTTGTCCCTTCTTCTCTCGCCAGCCGCCCATCCGCGGCAGCTCGGGGCTTATTATTGGCGCTGCACGCCTTGATTGGCCATTCATACACATTGGTCGGAGCAGTCCAACATCTCGTAGCGGTTTGATTAGACATTACCATATCGGCTGAAATTTGCTTTGGTGTTGCGTCAGTTTAAGGCCGTAAGTTGTCGTCGTTGTGGCTGTTTCAACCGGTGGCCCTTACACTTATTTTTTGGTAACTTGTTGTGAAGTTGTGGGGATCATGATCGTCTCTGGCGTGCATTGGTCATTGTATGGACTAACTTATCAGTCGTTTGTTACTTGAGTCTTTGAATCCATGTTCGTAAGGACAGCGCCGCTGAGCACTCAACGTTTGCCTAACATTGTCGTGCCCTGCTATCGCTGTCCGGCATAACCTAATACTCCAGCAACAGACCGCCGTCTGACGACATCCACGTCGAACCTCGATGGTCAACTCTGCGGGCCATATCATGTCCCTTGACGCCATGGCCACCCTCTCTAACTCCTCCTCCTGGCTCAATTCGTCCGCCCCCGCCTCGAACGGCACTCGCAAAGACACCAACGAAACCCAACAACAACTGGCCACCTGGTCCCGTGGCGGACGACAATTCTCATCCCCCCGCGAAATATACACGCGGTCTCTTTACAGGATATGCCTCAAATTCACCACCTCCGAAGACGAGGATGAGGGCAAGCCCGAGCCGGCTACGGCCTACTGGACTCTGTTCGGGAAGAATACCACCATTGGAAATGCAGGTCCAAACTCCGCTAGGCCTGATGACATTTGTCGAAGGATGGACGACTCCATGTCCGGACCAGCCGCGGGAGTACTTAGCTGTTTGAACGATGATGAGGGGGAGCAGGCTGCCATGTTGGCGCTCAGGGCGGGGATGACGTGCGGCTGGCAGATACGGGGAGAGAGGGGGGATGCCGCTGTTAGGGTGGGGAAAGCCAAGATTCTGCCGAACGGGGCAGAAAAGGAGGCGAGGTTGCTGACGCTAGATGCGGAGCGATGGGTTTTGTGCGAGGGCGCGAGTTTTGCGGCGGGAAACTCGGTCTTCACTGTGGAGAAGGTCGAGGAGGGGAAAAAGCTGACAATACACTGCTCGAAAGGGCCGTTGCGGAATAAAGCTATTGAGGTATTGGCGAATCGATGTCCTTTTGTTTTTGGAAGGGCGCATGAGGCAGATTTGTGTATTATGGACAGGGAGTTGAGTAGGAAACACGGGGCGATTCTTTATTTTAGGCCCCAGGGGAGGAAGAATGGGGTTTTTGTCTTGGCTGATTTGGAGAGTACGGTGAGTGCTGATTTTTTTGCTCCATAAGTTGAAGGCGAACATTGTGCCTAAGGGTGCGGCGATGATTGCTATCGACCTTGCTCTAAGTTAATTTTTGCTGTGGGCTCTTGTTGCCTCGAAATTATATTAACTTCGACACGTCTTACGGTCTAATTCATTTTCCATAAATCGCACACATCCATTAGAACGGATCCTACATGAGACTAACTGGTCCATACTCACACAGAGGAGTAGGCGCCCTGACTATTGGGGACGAATTCATCGTTGGACGAACCGGATTCTCTGTCAACAGATTTGATTGCGGAATTTCAGAAGCCATTGGTGCGAGGCCTACCATGGAAGATCGCACCATTGTTATTCAGAATCTCATGTATCCACCCCCGGATTACTATTACAATGGCGATCCCAAGGAGCATTTGACAGAGCTCGCCTTCACTACTTTTGCAGCAGTGTTTGATGGGCATGGCGGGGATGAATGTTCGAACTACCTCGTAGATGCCCTGCCAAGACACATTCGTACTCAAATGTTGAACGACAGGGAAGCATTGAAGTCTTCAATCGAAAACGGAAGGGGACCACGCGGACACCACGTTGACTCAGGAGAAGACGCAACGTCCGAATTAATGCGACGTATTCTCAAGACTGCCTACCTACGCGCTGACAAGGAATTCATAACCCCGAAGACAGCCCCCCAGAGTGGTTCGACGGGGGCCACAGTCGTTCTCTTCGGGAGACGACTCTTTGCTGCCAACGTTGGTGACAGCCGCGTAGTATTGGCACGTAAGAACGGAGCCTGTTTAGAATTGACAAGCGATCATAAACCTAGCAGACCAGACGAGGCCGCCCGAGTGAGAGCGGCAGGGGGTTTTATATTACACAAGCGTGTGATGGGGGAACTCGCCATTACGCGAGCTTTCGGTGACAAATCCTTTAAAATGGGTATTAAGGCCATGTTAGAGGAAGATGCAGACGAACTGGGGACAGGGGGGATGTCAGATGATGCGACAAAAGATCTTACTGCCCCCCTTGTCAGTGCAGAGCCTGAAATTGCGTCAATTGTAAGTGCAAAGTTTTTTGATTGTTATGATATTAATATCTTTCAAGTCATCCTCTAATTATTAATTGCTGTGCCCAC
Organism: Cyclotella cf. meneghiniana; assembly: GCA_036940065.1. NCBI lineage: Eukaryota > Bacillariophyta > Thalassiosirophyceae > Thalassiosirales > Thalassiosiraceae > Cyclotella > Cyclotella cf. meneghiniana. The sequence goes on from JALLPD010002510.1 coordinate 8,542, forward strand.
TGTTGTCCTTATTTCATTGTGCAGGTACTCTCCCACGACGATGAATTTTTGCTTTTAGCTTGTGATGGACTATTCGATGTTTTCAAGTCACAAGACGCCATAACATTTGCACGACAGGAGCTCATTGCTCACCGCGGAGAACCCGCAGAAGTTGCGAGGATCCTCAGTGATCAAGCAATTAGAGTTCGGAGAAGTCGTGACAATGTCAGTATTCTCATCATTGTACTGCGTCCTTTTTGGGAAGATTCTGGTTAACAGTAAAATGTTGTTTGAAGAGTACTTTGCTAAAAATCGTCAGTGCTCATAAAGTACATAATTCATGAGCTCACAAAATCAGTGGAGGGAGCTTAATAATATTAAGGAAACGTTATTTTATCTGACTTTGTGTAGATGTCTTGATTGGCGTGTGCCCAAATGGCGTATCTGGTCAATTTGTATGAACAGTGTAATTGTTCGTTTACTACAGATTATTTCTCAACTGATATGACGAATGAAGGATTTTGACACCACTCAATGAAAGGCTCTCGGATGCTTTAATCACGTTCCGAGAATTCATCACGTTTTTTCTTCCATACGCTGACTATCTACAAGTGACAAAATACAGTAAAACTAAAACGAAGCAATCGTTGAGTGACGTCCTCAATATGATTGTCATCTTTTTATTGTAACAATTCTAGCTTCTATCTTGTCATTCTGCCTACAGATTTTTTCATTTTCCTTTTTAATTTTTGCTAATTCTGCGAGTAAATCAACTACTACGGCTGATGTGTCGTCAATTACTTGCTGAATTGTGGCAGCTTCCTTACGTAATCTCATCACATTGATTTCAATCTCATTAACTTCCAAATCTAATTTACTTCGCTCTGATGAGATCTGGGCTTTTTCGATCTCAAGCTGATCAATTTCCTTTTGCAAGGCGTCTTGCGCACCCTTGACTCGATTTAATTCATCTTGGGCAGCATTCAACTGCGCCTTTACAGAATCGCGTTCCATTCGCACCGGCATCGCTTCTTCTTCTCGTCGCGCCACGTCCAACCGCAGATGTTGCAACTTTTGCATTGTGTTTGACGTTTCTTCAAGCGTCCGTGTTGTCTCATTTCGATACGTTGAACACTCAGCTTCGATATGTGCAAGTTCTTGGCGTAATATGTCTTTGTCTGAGTTTAGGTGTTGGCGATCAAGGTTTATTTCGTCTTGCTTCCCTCTCCACGTGGCAATTTCCATTTTAAGTTGAACGATTTGTTCAGCTAGGAGTTGGTAGGCTTCGTCGAGAGATGACGGTGAGTCTACCTGTTGAGCGGGCGAGGAATTTGAATTGATGGTGGAATCACTTAGTGCGCCCATGATTGGGTCCACGACGCGGTCCATTGTGTCTCGCTTTCATTTATGAAAAGCTCGGAGAATGATTGTAAGAACTGTGTATATGCGCTATGACGGTCCACAGTTCAGTCAGCTTCATTTCATATACCTTATATTACGGTGAGAAGGACACAATTTACAGAATCTCATCGATTTTCGGGACATTTTTGTTTTCAAGCCCTTAA
>JALLPD010002511.1:0-12032 GCA_036940065.1 Cyclotella cf. meneghiniana
CAGGTCATTCTCTGTGAGCAATGACCAAGTGTTAATGGCCACAGCAACACCTGTTCCAAAGTACTCACAGAGGCATCAATCCTCCATGCCATCAGCAGCCAATTTTTGACCAGTACAGCACTGCACATCCTTGGCAAGGTGGTAGAAGTCTTCAACAGCAGTGACGTCCCGCTGCGGCTTTTCTCATGAAAGATTGTCCATATTCATAGAATGGCAAAAAACAAGTAGGTAGTAGTGGCGGATCTCTCTTACTTGTGTTGTCCAGTGGTTGGTCACAGTGTGGATGTCAAAAAAATATTTTTGCTGGGCAAAGACCGTTGAAAGTGCAGAGATGGTGTAGTAATTGCTTGCGGTTTCTTGAAGAGATGATGAGATTGTTGTTAATTGTGTCAATAACATCAAAGTGACTATATCAGAAATCAATAAATAAATATTAAGATAACCATCATTGACAGAATGGTCATGTTCAAATGGAAATGGCTTAATAAATTCAATTTAAAACAAATAAGACTATCACCAAGAGATAAGACATTGCCAAGAAATAAGACTATTCCTGAGTCTTGGCAATAGTCTTATTTCTCAGGGATTGCCTTATTTCTCAGAGAAGGCTTATTTTTTGGAAATAAGAGGCATGTCTACGTAGGAATAGTAAATGTTCACGTAGCTCTTGGGAATAGGCTTATTTCTCAGAGAAGGCTTATATCTTGGAAATAGTCTTATTTATAGTGCTATTGCCGAGATATAAGCCTTTTCCAAGAAATAAGACATTTTCTGAGAAAGCATGACTTACTTTGAAAAAGTACCCTGCGGCATAAAACACGGACTGGTACAAGAACTTACCTATTTTGACTCGGAAGACAATAAATTTCATCCTATACATGATGTTATAACACAAGCCAACCCGTCCGATGAAAGATGGCCCCGTTCCGCACCAAGAAGTGGAGCACAGAGCTGAAAGAAGGTTTCCGTCAATGAATCTTGAACAAGGAAATAAACCTGGAATGCACGGACAAGGCCTATATTGAAACGATCCGGGAGCACTTCTATCCACATCGCACATACGAAACTTTCCGTAAAAATTGGAACTCATTGGTTGCAGAGTATTGTGTAGGGAAAGCACAAAACCTCTACAACAAAGGTAAGTCCAATGATGCAATGACTATGGTTTACTCTTATTCATACCAAGACACTCACCTCTCCTCTCCTCAAGTTAACGAGGGGACTCTTGAGGAGGAGTCCTATCACAGTCCACAGGACAGCAATTTTGACCACGAAGAATCGGACGGTTTGTCCATTGATTTCTCAGATATTGTAGAGGAAGATGAGGAAGAACTTCAGGCCCTCAAGGACAACGCCAAACAAGACATGTCATCCAAAATAGCAGCTGCTCGCATGCGTACCACCAGCAAAAGAGCCCCAAGAAGGACTCTATTGAAGATGTCACCAAAAGGCTTGAGAACACTATCCTTGCCTCAAGTGCCAACTACTCTTGCACCTATATTTTCCCTTGGAGCAAACAAAGGGAGAAGGATGGGGCCAAGGACATTGTGCATGTTGAGTTCCAGGCATGCAACTTCCCCACAAGTTACCTTAGGCTTGCAAAAGTCTTGCAAGGTGGGATGAAGTTTGCAACCTGTATGGCTGCTCCCAAGTGGTTTTTTAGGAGGGCTATCTCCACACTGTTATGGGGGCTGATTGGAGGGAAGACCATGTGCATGTCCAATCATGTAATGAAATGGTCATTCAGCCCATTTGCATGCATACTTCTGGTTTGGAGCATTGGGTTATGGGGGAAGCACAGGTTCTTGATCTCCCTTTCAAGTGCATTGAGGGTGATGTAGTTCCCCATTGGGGAAATTGGTGCACTGCTGGGGTCAAAGATATCACAGTGACTGATGAAATGGGGGATCAGGAGGTACACATGCAGTACCAGTGCACCATGAGCNAGATATCACAGTGACTGATGAAATGGGGGATCAGGAGGTACACATGCAGTACCAGCGCACCATGAGCTTTCGTCTTGTGAGTGTGCATGACAACCGTGAGAGGCTTGGAGGCCAACAAGCCTCTGTTTTTGGCTATGCTCACGGGGAAGAGCCCTAGAGAACTTTCATATTAGCATGTTATTGCTGATGGTTGATTGTTGTATCCAAATAATCTATCATAGATTTATTGCACTTACTAGTTTCCATTATATTTAATAACATTAGTACTATTAGATAATAATATGAATGGACCAGTTCCCTCAACCTCACTAGTAGTTTGTATGGATGAAATTATTCAGGTTGGCGTCAGATGAGACTGGGAAATTGCAAGACTTTGAATGGACATAATATATATTTCTTGGTTAAGATTTGGAGTTAGGTGAGATTTCATGTTTCAGAACAGTCAGAACTGATCTGTAGAGTTCTAAAATCTCAGAAGAGTTGAGAATGATGTGTCGCATGAGAAGAATTTTAAAAACTGAATCCTTGACGCAAACATGTCAGGTTCATTCTCTCTTTAGGGTACCAACTCTCGGTAAAACCATTATGGAGTTGGCCAAGACTGCAGCATGAGGGGTCATTTGTGATGACTCTCCTATTCGTGGTAGGACTAAAAGTAGTAATTAACGTAACTGACAATCAAATTGAATAAATTGTAATTAATTTAGATGATTTGATTATTTTGCGGATCATGTTTTTGAATTCAAAAACTAAAGAATGATAAAAATCTGATTAGGATATCCTGCCCCATGTTTCTTCTTTGTAAAGGAAAAAAGGCTCATAAAGTTCCGGAGCAGATTAATCCTTCTTGTAGTTGTAGTAGGGATATAGGCATTGGATTGAGATGTCTTTGTTGTAGTTTCCACATCTATGCATACATTGCCATTCATGTAGAGGTGTAGGATTTTGTAGGGTCGTTTGGTAGGTAAAGAGAGCTTCCCTTTTCTTGTCCATTCGTACAGCTTCTCCACAATGAGTACAAGATTGCCAATCTTGTAGGTATGTTCCCGACACCCCTGTTTTCTTTTCTCTTGTTGGCTGCTGATTGTTTGCGCCGCTGCTTCTTGATGGGGTCCCAATCAATCTTGGCTTTCTGTTGGAAAATCATGTCCATGCTAAAGGTTGATTGGCCCGGTGTGAGAGCTGAGTTGGAGGGAGTAGTAGTGCGGATGGCCCACATGCAAGCCAGGATGAGCATTGCAACGTCTTCTTCCCAGTCGTCTCCTTGGTACAGCGGAGTCTAGAGTTGGTCACCGGTTGTGAGGTGAAGGCACTCAACAACTGCTTGTGCTGTCAGATTCTTTACTGTCGTTGGGCGACTCTTGATTCCATAGCTTGATAAGAGCTTTTGGAATTTCTCCCCAATAAATTCATTGCCATTGTCATGCCCCACTGTGTTGGGATGGGGGTAGCAACAGAGCCAACATGGGTCAAACATTTTGGTGCAGCTACGTGAGTTTGCTGATGGGATGAGTGCAAGTTCAGGCCAATGTGTGGCAGCATCTATCATAGTGAGTATGTGTAATTGATAGTCGGATAGTTCATCATCATTTTTGACATGGACTTTCCATGGTCCTGTGCAGTCTACGTATACTTTCTTGAAAGGGTCTTTGTCTCTCAGAGATGAAATGGGTGGTATTTGGCCCTAATGACCTTTCCCTGTGATTTTGTGATGGTGGCACATGTCGCAGGTCTTGATGTGGTTTAAAACTTGTCTGTGCATTCCTTTCCATTTGAAAGTCTGTGATAAGGAATTTAGCATATGTGTGACACCTGGTTGATGGAGGTTGGAGTGGTACCATTCGACTATCCTAGCTTGAAGTTGGGTGGGTACCCATACTTTTCCTTTGATTGCATAGACTTCTGTGCCTCCTATGGTGATTAGGGATACCGTCTTGTCCTTGCAATGTACTAGGTCCTGGAGCTTTTGGTCATGGTCTTGTTCTTCTCTGATCCTAGCCATGTCTAGTGGAAAGTCTGTGTTGGTTTCACAATCTATTTTGTTGATAGCATAAACTTCTTGAAGTAATGAATCCAGGATTGTATTATGTATGTGGAGTCTACTGAGTCTGCCTGCTCCTGTATTGTCCGTACCAGATATGTGTTCAGATTTAGCCTGGTAGACTTGATCTAAAGCCACAATTTGTCCGAGTATGTGCATATTTGCATGTTGTGTGTCAGCTTTTGTAATGTTCATATGGTCACATCGAATTGTGACTTCGTATCCATAGATGATCACGTGAAAATGTTTGCATGCTTCATATGCAGAAAGAAGTTCCTGTTCTCTGACCGGATACTTCAGTCGAGCCTCATTGAACTTTCTGGAGAACGTGCTTATGACTTGTTTGACTCCTCCCTGCACTTGCGTAAGTATTGCCCCCATGGCATATTTTTTGTGATGCTTCTGGGTATATGGTGTAAGATAGGTTTGGATCCAGGTACACACATAATATTGCATTTGCTATTTCCACAAGCATTGCATTAAATGACTCCTACTGCTCGTGGTCCCATTTGAAAGATACATCCTTCTTGGTTAACGTCGTAATGGGTTCCATGATAAGCGCTCAATAGGGATATGATTCTTGATAAAATTAACCCAGGAAACCTTGCATCTTCTTGATATTGGATGGTGGCGCAAGCTTGAGTATGGCTTTAACATGCCTCTTTGTTGGCTTATCCTTTCTGTCCTAAGCAGAAACCTAGAAATTCGACTTCTATTGCACATAGTGTGCTCTTCTCTGAGTTTACTTGCATTCCTGCTTCTAGGAGACATCCAAAAAATTCACTCAGGATTGCCAGATGTTCCACGAATGTATTGCCTTTCCCATGAAAGACATCGTCGATGTAAGGTATGGGTCTCCCAACTTGCATTGATTGAAAGACTCCTATCATGCATGATTGGAATATGTCACTTGCTGGCTTGATTCCCATAGGGAGAATGCAACTTTCAAAAAATCTGTATGGAGTCATGATCGTAATTCTTTGGGACTCCACACACAAAGGAATTGATAAGTAAACCATGTTGAGATCTATGACAGAGGCAAAAACGAATCCTCCAATATCCTGCATGATCTCTTCGATGGTCCAAAGTGGATATTCCTTGCGCTTCAAGCACTGATTCATTTGGTGAAAAGCAATCACAAGCCTGATGGTACCATTCTTCTTGGGAATTCCACATGCCGGTGAGGCCCATTTGCACTCCTGGATTTCTTCTGCGGATAATTCATGGAGTGCACCAATATTACATTGATGATTTAGCTCCTGTTTGAAGACTTCCCTGTTCTTCAGTGGGACTGAGTATGGTCCATCCCAGATTGGTTTGGCATCTTCAACTAAGTTTATCATGACTGAAGTTCCCTTCCATCCCCCATGCTTCCCTGCAAAGAGTGATTCATTGGTTTTGAGAACTAGTAAAAGTTTCTTTTGCTGATTTGAAGATAGATCTTGACAGTTTGCAGCTATTTCTTCCAAATTTGCTCTCTTGTAGTCAGTGGGTTGAAGTGCTTCAATGCACTGACTTCTTCCCCCTTCTCTACTGGTCCTTTTGACTCTTGAATGGGAAAGTGTCCTGAAGGATGTTTCATCAGCCTGGTTTTCTGGCTACGGATTCTCTCTTCCGTCCAATAATCCCTTGGGACCATTGAAATCTGCCTCTCCCCCCAGGTTATAGTTCCCTTGTGGATACTTGTATCTTCATTGAGTCTTCGCATAGACTCTGGTCCTATGATCACTCCGTAAGTCATTTCAATGCCGAATTCCCACAGGATCACCATTAAAGTGATGGTGAAAGTACGATTTTGTGAAAGGCACAGTAACATGTTGTCATGGATTTACACTGTACGGTTGGTGGTGAATGTTCCGGCTGCTATCATAGATGACTTTGAATGTGACATTTCTCCGGAAAGGACCAAGGTGTCTGCAAGTTCATAGCTGATCAACCCTTTGTCTGTGCTGCATTGATCCAGTAGTGCCTTACATGTGACTTTTCCATTCTTCTTGGGGAAGGTCATCATAGTGATAGGGTGCACCGCCTTGGAGTTCCTGCTAGCTACCACTTCTATAACTTCACCGACTGACTCTCCATCGCTGCTGACTACTGAGTCGTCATCTTCATCTTCAAAGTGAATGGTGGGTGTTGTGCTCCTGCTTGACCCTCACATCTCAGTGCTGGCTGCTTCCCCTTTCTTTGCTGCCTTTGTTTTTGTTGACGTGCCCGTTTTGTCCTTGTTTGCTTTGTTGTTCAGGCAGTCGGCCCACTTGTGGTTGCCGTGGATATGACAGATTGCTGGATCAGCCTTGTCGCCACTTTGTCCTGCGCTTCTGTTTCCACTGCCTGATTTTTGTCAATTACTTGAACCTTGGTTTCTCTCGTGTTTGCCTATGGCCCTGAGCCCTATGATTCTTTGCAATCTTTGACAAAGTGTAAATATGTCTGTTTTGTCTCGAAGTTGTTCGCCTCCCATCGCCATGTATTCAATTCTGGCATTGGTGCTCAAGTTTCATGGAACGATCCTTTGCACCATGTCCTTGTCAGAAAATTTGGTTGCCTCTTGTGATAAGAGAGGTAATGCATTGTTGATGCTGTATAACCTTTTAACCACTGTCTCCAGATCTCTTCCAGAGTACTTTAGTCTCCCTTCTTCCATCGCCAACCTTTGTTCGTTGAATGCATCCTCGCCCAGGTAAGCTCCGTTGAAGTTTTGAATTGCTCCTCAAATTTCTTCCTTTGCACGACCAAGGTGCCTGTCGCTGGATCTCTAACCCCGTTTTTGACTTTATTGACCCACATGTCATTACATTCACCGGTTAGAGCTCGGGCTCCGACTCGGCACAGCTTCTCCCATTTGCCATCTTCGAAAAGATTGTACCGCGTCCCCAACTAGATGAGTAGCTTCTCCAGAGTCAAGAGGATTTCTTTGGCTTCACCATCCCGGTACTTGTGTACTTTTTCTTCGACCATGTCACCATCTCTGTCTTTGAATGTCACCTTGATCTTGCATTCGCTAGAGTGGACAGGTTTGATTTTAAAAATCAACGGAGTTACGGTCTGGTCGTTTGCGAGTTGGTTCGCCTTCTTGGGTTTCCCGTCTTTGCAAATCAGTTTTGTTCCCTTTCTTGGTCATGTTTCCGAAGATTGTGGGTGGGTTCTTGCTTGTAGCCTTCGACGTAATGTTAATTTGATCAAATTGTTCTATTGTTTTTAGGACTAAAAGTAGTAATTAACGTAATTGACAATCGAATTGAATGAATTGTAATTAATTTAGATGATTCGATTACTTTGCTGATCATATTTTTGAATTAGAAAACTAGTAATAAATGATAAAAATCTGCTTAGGATAGTGACGAACCCACAATGTGTTCACTTTTCAGTTAGTACATGAAATCCAGGCCACGACAAAGGGCACTCAAAATTGTGCTTTGAGAGATGATTCACCAAGCATGCAACAACGTTGTCGCCAGGAAATTTCTTTATCCACAAATGGCAGAAAATTTTGCACCTATTCCAATCCCTGTCAAGATAGGAATTGAACAAAGCATCGTAGACTTCCCTCTGGGCAAGCTCTCGTTCTGAAGAAAGCTTTGACCTCGCATCATTTATTAAACCATTGTATGTTTGGTCTGTTTCGTCGTCCCAAGACGTTGTTAGTAGTAAGTCCTGGTGATTTCGTGAGGGAGAATTTAGTGAAGCCAACGGCTCATTGTCATGATGGTATATCACCATTGGATCGGTACTGCCTTTGAAAATGACCTTATCACAGCGACGGCATGTTGACTGAAGAGATCCAGATAGACCACCAAAGAAGGCATCAGACATGAGCAAGTTGATATTGTATTGCTTCGTGGCGGCTTCAAGCCTTGATGCTAGATTCACGTGGGGTGAAAGGTAGGATGCATCGATCTTTAGTTTTGATCCAATCGCACCTTCGATTGCCCATCCTTTATGAAGACCAAATCCCATGGCCACACTGTAACTTTCTAGGCTAGACGCCCATGAAGGGGTCATACCACTCATGTCGTCTCGAAGAAATGATCCCAGACTTCCAGCTTCTCGGAGATCACGAATAATATTTTGTACGCAATGCAGCGCTGCGTCAAATAATTCTTTTTGCAAGTCACCACTGCTGTTTGTATTCTTTCCTCTCTTGAGTTTCCAGACAAGGAGAAAGGCATCACCAATGTTCTTGTTTGGATGACCTCCTGATTCGACGACATGAGTGTGAGCGATTTCAGCAATCTTGTTTACAAAAATCATGACATCTTGTTGAAGGCCCTCTGTGGCAAACGTGAAGTCACGGATGTCACAAAAGCCAAATATTGCATTCACCCTAATGCCTGGAATCATAGGGTTTAGTTCGCCCATGTCACTGAGATTCTTTGCGATTATTTCTGCGCCGGCGGACCCAAACCCAACCTGAAGCAATGCCGCCATCTTTGTAATTGCTTGTGCCAGCACGTCCGTTTCGTTCGACTCACTACTATTTCTTTTCTTTATCCGTTCTAAATGGAGCAAAGGGTTCTCAGAAAGGTGTTGAACAGTATGTTTCATCTTTTCAATTGGGTGTATGACCATCTTATATGCATCCCTGCTGAACAGTAACCCCATAGTGGCGAGTAGCAAAGTTACAAAGATGGTAATGCACAATGAATACCATGCTTGAGAAATGATATCATCTGAAATATCAAAGCTCGCAGCAATCGAGTCGTCGGTAGTCGAATACAGCGTTAAAATTTCCGTTTCTCGGAGTGCATCAATTCGGTCTTGGTCTTTAAAATGATATCCTGATCCACTGAATGCAATAACGTTTTCATGAGATTCAAAAAAGCTGTTTCGAAGTGAAAGAGAATCTGGAAACTCTGCTAGACTATCGAGTTGTATTTGTCGCGCATCAGGGGTGTAATTGATATCTGTAGCGGAAAACATTGATAACATAAGCACGACAGCGATGATCACTTTCTTTGTAATGCTTTCTGTCATTTTTCGGCCAATGATGCTCATGCTGAAATGTATGTCATTTTCCAATTCGTCATCCGATATTCGTACCCTTCTCTTATTTTTCTGCCCGGCACGTTCTAGCGCCCACTGAGCAAGCTTGAATATTTTGACCAAACGAATGACTCGTAAAATGCTCGCGATTCGACCTACTCGAGCCCCAGCTTTCGCTGCTCTGCCTGCTCTTGCCAATGTAAGTTCATCAGCATTACCTAGTCCTGGGCCCATTTGGACGAGAAAACCAATCTCAAAGTACAGCGATATCGATGCAACCAAATCCAGCCAGAAGAAGAACTGAATATAGCCCGAGACGCATATCAAACTGAATAATAACTCGATTAGGAAGATGATCAAGACGACGAAAGTCACTTTATCAAAATCATTGTCTCGACGTTTTTCACCGATTGCGGCGTTGAGATCAAAAGCAAATAGCGCGTAAAGTGTCGCAAAAAATGTCAGTAGATGAAACGCAGGTGTTTCTATTAAGGTTGACATTCCTTTATAGAATACCCGAAGAACGCCTTCGCTGGATTCAACCATAGAACTTCCACACGACTTTTGAGTGCAATCGTAGGACACTCGGCCATCGTCTAGTCTGCCGAGCTCGGGATCGTCCTGCCTTCTTGCTGTAGTGTCGATAGAAATCAGGCTTGCCCTTCGCGCATCAGTCTCGCCGTGCTTTTGGGGAGCATCCGCTGGAATGCCAGGAATTGGACATGGATTACAGTCATTATCCTGGTCATCATCACGGTCGCTGTCATCATCGTTGTTGTGATAGTCAATAGATGGTAAGATAACCGAATCGTCTTTCTTCTGGGATTCTAAGAAAGACATGATATCATCAGTCTTGAGTATGCCACGGTGCAGCATATTTTGCCAGAACGCCCGGTTAAGCTGTATGGACTTGATACAGTAGTCTTCTATCTGTGGAAGAAAGTCGGCCAGCAGTCTGAAAACAGGATGCACCACTGCGTCAATAAAGGCAACTTGCATCCGAGGGAGGTTTTCGAATTCTCGATCCATGAACGGACTTAGCTGTAGGTTTAACTTTTTTTCCTTGTCCCCTTGGCGGAAAAACTCAGTCTGGACGGCGAATGCCCATTTGCGTGCGACACTTCCCGGTCTTGCTGGGTTGGATACGTCAGAAACATGAAGTATCATGCTGCTCAAGAGTCCACGTGATAGTTTCTTCATTTCAAGACTATGTTTAAACCTTGTCATGAGCATGAAATGATTCTTTGCGTCGGTATCAAGGATCATATCGATAAGTCTCGTTCGCATTTTCGACATTTCTTCGGCGTTGAATCGGGCGAAGATGTTATTTTCCGGCTTTCGAAGAATCCTAAACAAATGTGCCGCCGAATAGTTCTCGAGGATGCTGATGCCATTGTATGTCACAGCCAGTTCGCTCCCAGTGCTCTGATGAAATGAATTGTTGTATCCGTCGTGGCCAAGATCGTGTGCTAAAGCTGCCACCAATATCGAAAGCGTATTAAAGCTTTCTAGGTACTCGTCAGCTCTGCATTTTGTCATCAAGAGATAGCACACATGCATGACATCGAACGCGTGGTAATAATTATGGTATGGGGCGTTTTTGTCATAGCCCTGTTTGATTTCGCCGACAAAGTTGACAAACGTTGTCATTGGTATGGAGAATCGGGAGAAAAGCCCTCTTTCGTCGAAAATGTCGATTGCGTGCATCATGAGATTCTCTTCTGATTGCAAAAAGACATCGTAGTCCCATGCTCTGTCATTTATCGAGACACTCGATCTTCTTGCGGTAAACAATGAAGGTTGATTTGAAAGTGAGAATGCTGTTCTGGAACTAGATGAAATCGAAACAACTTTTCGCGAATTGTCGAACACGGTATCTGAAGAAATATCGATGGTCTCTCCTTGGTCAAAGTTTTTCTCGTATGCCTTGTTTATTGTATCTGTGTGCCCGGCAATTAGGGCTTGCTGCTTGTAATTAATTATGGCATGGCCCAGTTGAAGTGCAATTATCCGAGCGAACTGTAAATCTGCCGCACTGAAAGATGCCGATAATCCTCTTTTGTTTCGGAATTCCACAACCCCGACACTTTTGCGTGATGAAAAGTCCCATATTGGCCACGCTAAATAAGAAGTAGTTACAAAACCAGGCAGCTCGTCTAACTCCTCAGACCAGCGCTCAGATTGACTAGCTTTGCTTGCAGTGTATCCAGTTGATTCGGACAAAATTGATCCTGTCAATCCGCGATCGAGCGGTTTTGTAGCTCGTAGTTTTTCTCCACCATTGCCTTTGATATATGTGTAAAGTTTCTGTTCTCTGTCGTCTTTTATGAAGAGATGGCATTTCTCTGCATCAAGTAGATCGGCGGCTTTTGTGGTGATCTCGGTAAAACAATTGACAGACTCCTCGAATCCAGATGCAAATTGAGGAGACAGTGCTTGATCGAATTTGACGATGTTAAGGGAAGAGAGACGGATCGAGTTGAGCATTCCTTTTACCGAAGACCTGCGAGCGTTTATGTTTGAGTGCGATTTACTCTCATCATTTGGTGCACTTTCTCGGACAGGGCCGATTTGTGATTTCCGCATATCTTCCCGAAGCTATTATGGTCACTAATGACTCGATGCATTTCCGTTATTAGACACATAAAGATCAACAACCATCAACCGAGGAGACGCCGATTAACATGCGCGCCAAAGGCAAAAGCCTCATGATTTGACGCCAATAGAGGTCTCGAACAGTTTTCAGCATGTTTGCAATTTTTAAAGTTTGCCTTCAATTTGACATGCCATACCATGCCATACTACGTCTAGAAATGTAAAAACACATCTTGTGTCTATATTTTACCATAATACCCGGTTTGTAGGTGCCGCCTGTGTATAAGTGTCACGGAGCTAATTCCATGTACAGTTGTTTTTATTTGTTCCACTCAAGCTAAGTTCATGAGGAAGACATAGAACGTTTCTCCGTGTTATGAGCAATATAAGCCAGTGTGTGTAGCTCCCAGTGGTGATTAAAATACCCTGTAACGGAGGAAGTACATCGGCGAGGTAGGTATGGATAC